>FIZR01028007.1:0-104368 GCA_900060175.1 Ferrisia virgata | reverse complement strand
AAAAAATAGAAATCTGAAAGGCGGAGGACGTTCCTATTAAAATTAAGAGCTCATAAGTGGAGAGAATTTTTTTGAGGTGTCTACCAACCAGTTTTTCAGGGTACCAAGTGAAAAAAAAATGACCGTTTTTTTTTACCCACCCTACTGTATATAACGAATGTAAAGTGTAGACCTGTATTTATAAAAATCTAGATGGTAATGTTTATGACGAATTTTTTTATAGATTCTAATTAGTCCCATTTTACCAGAAAAAATGTGCCTTGAGATTATTAAGCGGTTGCGACGTTGGTCTTGAAAAAGGGAGGTCGTGGGCTTTTGAAATTTCTTTTTTATTAGTAAATTTTTTCAGTACTTACTCGATGTTATTATAAATATTTTTAATAAATGAAATTTCTTTCGAGTTTCGAGTTTGGATCTTTTAAATGAATAAATTCGGATTCATCGGCACTGAATCTGATTTTATTTATGTTTTTTTTTTTTACTACGTGTATAATTTTATAACAGGTTATTAGAATTTTTAATTTTTATTCAGTCATCTAGGAAATCTAATTTTGATACTTTGCATGTCGTATTTACACTTGAGAATTTTTTGTAAATTTATTTTGAGTATATTTTAAATTTCAGGTAAACGTATAGTCATAGGTATCATGGGATTGATATCAAATAGCGTTATTGTAATTTTTTTTTCGTGGAGGAATTTCAGACTAAAATTTAGTCAAGTGGGGAAAAAATGCTTTGATGCTATTTATTATTCGATAAACGGCTTATTCAAAATAACTCTGCAAGTATTTTTTTTTTTTTTACGGTTTCGTCGGCGTAAACACGAAAATAAAAATATTTGTCTTTGGTAAACAAATCAATAAACATTTGTGGATGAAAAAGTGGCCGCTGTGACGTAATCGAAAGCAATCATCACCCGCACACCGACATTCTACGTTTAAATTTCTGATTAACAAGTGGTAATTTGTCTTTCGACCATCATTCGAAAGCGACCGTTGTGCTAACAAATTACGTAGGTATCTAATTCAGCGACAATAAGCAAAAGAATCACCACAAATGTGTAGTTTTGTTTCGTATACGAATTAATCTCGTTAACAAACCCTCGTCAAGATATCTGAAATGTACAAGATGTGGAATTAATGTATTGTTTAAACCTTTGATATTCATTTCAGACTATAACGAGCATTGAACTATCCGAATTGACCGAACTGCGAGAACGATATATTTATAATATAACTCCGTGGACGCAGGTGGCACGCAAAGGTTTACGATTATTTTACAGCGATGACGAAATGGACGACAGTGATGAGGAGCAAAACGATGATAAAGCGTCAGAAGGAGCTTACAGTTTTCTCAAAGCAGCCACCAAACACGGTAGGTGAAAATTTTCATATGTAAATGAGATCCATAGAAAACGTTTGGGTAGGTACCTCTACCTACCTGCCCATCCACCTGCTCAAAATCTGTATATCTCAAATTTATTTCGAAAATAATTTTATTCCGGTTTCGTGGGTGTCACGTGAGTATGTGAAATGTTGCGAAATAGATGTAAGTATTTACGTAAACGATGTGTAATGATTTTTTTTTTAATATATTTTTTTATTCAACTAAAAACCGTTACTAATTTATAATTTGAAATTTAAATAAACATTTAAATTAAATCGTTGATAATGCTTCGTAATTTTTTTTTCAATTTGTAAAATTCCATCTTTTTTTCTGTTTCCAGGTTCACAATCTATTCGTAGTATTTCACCGTCAGCCATTCTAAGCCCATTTGCCAGTGAAAAGGAGAAAATTGCTCTCGACATTTCGGCGCTTAAAAAACAATATAGCAAAATAAAAGAACGACAAAGACAAGCTCAAATTATTTTCACCGGTACGAATTTTCATCGGTGTATAAAATGGCTTCTTTTTATACTTTTTTCCTTTCTCTTCGATGCCGCAAATTTTCCAAGAATTAAAATTTTTTACGGGTAATGAATCTTTGTTAGGAGGACTTAATTTTCAAATTCTTTTGTTGCTCGTCATTGTTTTAGGTTATTTTAATGCAAATCGATGAGATATTTTGTTACTTCTCTCTATTGTCAAGATAAAAATTCATTAAAAAGAAACTTTAAACTAGAAATGTCACTTTGTGAGAAACTGAGAGTGTAAAAAAAAAAAAGAAAGAAGGTAAAGGAAAACAACTTATGCGTAAATTTTATCAGCTTGAAATAATCCTCGAAGCGAATTTTCAAAAGAAAGGGTTTATGTAATGTGACTTTGAAAATTTTCTATTTCGTAAACGAAAGATAAAAAAATGTCGAGTTGATTACATTTATTATCTTTTCACCAAATTGTAAAATGTTTCGAGCGATAAAAATTCGCACAATTTATCTACGAACTTTACGCTGCAATAACGTCAAATTTTAAACAGTTTGGAAAAAATTTTAAATCTTTGATTTTTCTTATTGTCTCATTGATATTACGAAACAAATTCAATGTAAATTACCTTCCCAGGAAAAAATTTAAATATTAAAAAAATTAACGCATGATCATATCCCTGCAGACTTGAAACGTCGCGATTTTACTCTTAGAATTCTGCGATCATTTTCTTATCTTATGCTACCTAAACTTTTTTTTTTTAATTTCATTTCGGCAGAAAAAAGATTAAAGTTTTAAAACGTTATTTACCAACATTTAAGTAACTTTTGATTTGTTATTGTTTGGAATTCCGCAAGAATTCGTGTGAATTTGAGATTTCTCGTACAATGAATTAATTTTATTAACGTTATTATCTGTATCATATTGTCAGTGAAAACCAGGCCATTACAGTCTATTAACCAACGGCGGATGAGGCGGGAATATAAACTAAATCCGTTTTGGGGTCCTAGAAGACCATTAAAATGATTTTTAGCCTTATTAGATGTTTATTTTGAATTTTTATTTTATTTTATTTTTTTCATTTTTTTTATTCATTATTTTCTCCTGAACATTAAAATCATTTACTCCGTTCGATACCGATCAAAATCGCTCCAATTTGGTTAATCGACTCAATTTGGCGGCGGATTAGATATATATGAGTGAAGATGCACTTGAGTCAAAATTCAGTTATGCCCCAATTTTGGGGAGGGGGTGCTGTGGAGTCAAAAACGCAAAAATTTATCTTTTTTAAATCAATCGATAGAGAATCCATAATTCTGTAACATATCTGAAAATCAATCTTCTAGCTCAATTTGGAAGAGAGATTTGTGGAGTTTTCCCCTTTTTTGACCTTGAAAAAGGGCTGTTCCTCCCCTATCTCCCCACCAAAATGAGCTAGGAAGTTAAAATTTGGTATGTGCATTTAATTGGAGCTGTAGATATGTCTTTTGAGAGTTCTGATTTTTTAGCTCCATTACATCTTTTTACAGCCCCAAATATGTGGTTTTTTGGTCGTTTTTTCTTATTTTTTGAGTTCGTTCCTCGTATAACTCTCTTCCTAATTGGGCTGGGAACTTAGAATTAGCTACGTATACTTAGTAGGGGGTCTACATGTGCCTTTTGGCGGGTTGTTTACTTTTGAACCAATTGATAAAGAATTGAAAGTTGTGTAAATTATCAAAAGATGGCCATTTTTTCTGTGTTCTAAATTTTGAGTTTGAATTTATAAAAATGAATTAAAATTGCATGTCTGATTGAAATTTAAAAATGGACATTTTTAACGATCAAAAAGTCCATTTTCCGGAGTTTCAAAAATAAAATAGCATAAATGTAAATATTTTTCAAGTTTTCCTGTCTCGGGGGGAGCTAGACCTTCCGGGCTACTATAATGCTTTTTACAATTACGAAGTGATAACGTGTAATTTCAATTTTGATCTTTAGAAAAATTTTTCTGCAACATATTTCACCTAATTGGATTGGGGGGGGGGGGGGAAATTTGGCANGGGTGGGGGGGGGGGGTGAAATTTGGCACGTAGCCTTAGTACGGATATTTGTTCAGCTCGATACCGACCAAAATCAATCAAATTTGGAAAATGGGTTTCGATTGATAGCAAATTTGATATTCTTCAGTGGGGTCGACTTAGTGCCACAATTCAGTTATGCCCAAATTTGAGGGTGAGAGTGCTGAGGAAACAAAAACGCAAAAATTGTTCTCTTTTAAGCCAATCGGCAGAGAATCCAAAGTTGCATATTTTATACAAAAATCAGCTCTTTAGGTCAATTAGGAGGGGAAATATGAGGATTTTTCTTTTTTTTGACGTTGAAAAAGGGCTATTCCTCCCCTACCTTCCCACCAAATTGACACAGAAAGTTGAAAATATGTATATGCATTTAGTAAATAGCCCCAGATGTGTATTTTGGGGATCTCGACTCTTAAGTTTCATTGAACTCTCTCACAGTCCTGAAAATGTAGTTTTTGTTCGATTTTTCTTACTTTTTGAGTTGGTTCCTCGCATATCTCTACTTCAAACATGGAAGAGGTTGGGGAACAAGTCCTTTTACATATTAAATTAGCCTTTCCCCCTCTCCCGCGCTCTCAGAAAGTTTTTCTGTGTATGACGAATGTATAAACAAATGACTGAAATGTTTTGTGAAATGAAATGAATTTTTAATAAATGTTCGGAACATCATGAAATGTATGAAAATAAAATGTAGAAATTTTTAGTAACATTTAGAAACGATTCTACTAAAAACCTCGATCTTTTTTTTTTGGTAAAAGCTATAAAATTGGGGATAAAACTTCAAGGAGTGTACCTTTTTTCCTTTGAAAATCCTATTTTTCTCAAAATTTTGCCCTGGCTTTGCTTGGGCATTCATACATTTCTACTGCGCACCAAAACTTAAACTTCCAACTACTTCCTCCCTCCCCCCCACAACAAAAACATTACTCAATAGCTCAAATGGAAATATTCATTTCATTTTTTGGTTTACCATCCTGGGGACTTAGCGTTCCTCGAAACTAAATCACCGAACTCCGCCTATGCCTCCAAATTGAGCTAGGAAGTTGATATTAGGTATGTAAATTTAGTAGGCGCCTTAGAAGTGCGTTTTGGGAGTTGCGACTTTTCAGCCTCATTGGACCCTGTCACAGCCTCGAAAATGTAGCTTTTTGGTAGATTTTTCTTATTATTTGGGTTGGTTACTCGCATAACCTCCTTGCAAATTGAGTTAGGAAGTTGAAATTAGATATGTACATTTTGTACGGGCACTAGATGAGCCTTTTGGCGGTGACGACTTTATATCCCCATTGCACACATTTACCTATACTTGATTAGGAAAAAAGCATCGTTCAAATTTTAGTATTTTTTTTTACATCTTGCTAAGTATTAATTTTTCTCAATTGCTTGATAATTTTATTTTTATTTATTTATTTATTTTTTGGTGTAACATTCGTTCCAGTATATTTATTGATGGAAGGAACCCCCAATTAATAGAAATTTCCATTTATTGAACTTGACTTTAATTTTAGAACGAATTATTCTTCTGTAAACCTTGACCCTCCAATCACTGGTACCATTTTTTTATTGCAACTCTGTTATAATTTTCATTGTCTCTTTGAAACCTACTTGTTCGCTTGACTAAGTTATTATCATCCAATAGAAATAAATGCCTGATGATTTTTATTTGTATGATTCTATTGTCAGCTGCTTGTAATACTCACGGATTAATGGGCTCAATGGTGCCATCAACTCAAGGTCCAGCCATAAATCATTTACTTTTGAGTAAAACGCCAAATGCAGCAAAAAATCAAAGACCACAAAAGCAACCACCTATTTCGCGAGCAGTTCAACGTTTGAAAGAATCGTCTTCTACAATTGGTATGTCCGAAGCGTATATTTATTCTAAGTATATACATAGAGACATTTCGAACCGGAATTAAATAGGGATAAAAATAACTTAAATACGTTCTGTTTTTTTTTTCTTCCTTTAAGCGGATGAGACATCTAAAGATCGAGGCGAAACAGTATATTGGGATAAACGCACGAAAAAGAAAAAAAGAAGACGACGTACGGATGTAACAAATTCCAAACCCGGTGATAACCTATTAAAATTATATACAATTTTAAACAAAACTTAATCAGCAGTTTTTCTAATATCCGTGTTATTTTTTCTTTTTGTTCATTAATTTCTAGTCGATACGAAAGAATCGCCTGAAAATCACTTGGACTCGGATTCATCGTCGTCAAGTTCGTCGTACTCGTCAGCATCGATGAAATCTTCAACGTCTACCGAACTGTGCGACGACATGACTGAATTCGATTCGGATAACACGAGTCTGAGCGAATATGGAAATAGTCCTATTTGCAGATTACAATCTCCCAGTCTTTCTCTGCACGATGATGATAAACCATCGACGACGGAGGTAGAACCGCTTACGTTAGTGTCGGCCGAAGACAAAGTAGTCCCAGCTGACGATTCTAAAGAAGTGACCTTAAGCGAGTATAACGCAGGCGACAATATTCTCAATGTTTTACTCACCACCTCGATATTGGTCAGCGAGCAAATGAACCAGCAAGAGTCGACTGATAAACTCGTCGAGCAACAAATTACCGACGAATACGATCGTTTCGATAATAACTCTATCAGCAGTAGTTGTGTACATAATAATAACGAATTAGGAGTAAAAATAGATGACCCTAAATGTGATACTCAAATCGAGCGTTATTTTCAACGTGATATTAATTACGAATCGGGCAACGGTAGCGATAATCTTATACCTCGCCAGGAAACGAAGGAGGAAATTTTCACACGTAAAGATCTACATCACGTGACCGAAACACAAGTTACAAGTGATAACGAATTACAGACGGCTCTAGAACATATGAAAATCGATGCTTTGGAAATTCTATTCTCGTCTAGTACTTTAGAAAGTATTAGAAACGAGAGTTCTCATCAGGATGAAAATTTTACCAATTTCGACCCTCCTGTTATTGTTACAGAAAGTAAAAAGAGCTTCGACACATCTCCTGTTGATAAATTTGATCGAGAGATAAGTCAATTAACGTCGTTCGCTTCGGACTGCGGTGATCAAAACGGAGAAAATAGTTCGGAATATAGTACAAAATTTGAACCGTTTATTACTCAACATCAGAACATAGTTCGTGAGTCGAATAATACGCTTGAAGAGTTTTTAAATACATCTCATCATCGTGATAGCATCTCAAAACAAGATGAAACCGTTGATGGCGAATTAATGGCGAATAATTACGATAATTTTAATGCTGATCTTGATTTCGTCAGTGATCAAGTTACTGAAAGTAATACCACCACGTTTAATGAAGAGCCTTTCAGTTTTACTGATTTTCAATCAAGCTCAAATTATTTGAACGATGACGTCAAGTACAGTGATTTATTAGATTTTAGAGATTTGACATTGTCAGCTTCTCACTTGCCTGATGTCGTTACCAAAGTATCGGATAATTTTCTAGAAGATTTAAATGCAAACGAAGATTACATTGATAACAAAAGTGAACCGAACGATGTTGCTTCAACCGCAGGCACGACTGATTCAGAATTAAGCTCAAAAATACTTCCATTCGATGCGTTCAAAGGGGAAAATGAATCGAATTTAGAATCTTTCTATCAATTCAGCCAAACAAATAATTCACAATTTGATTTTAATACAGAACCCGTCTCCCAACTAAGTTACAAATCGATCGAAGCAATATTACCAACCAACGAAGATTTTCATTCCACTTCGTATTTTTCCGATTGCGAACCACATTTCGTTGCTAAGAATGCAATCGAGAACGCGTGCCTTAATTCGCTCGATCAGAATCACGATTCAAATGATCTAAACAACACGGAAACCGCGCTGGAAAATATATTACGCGAAAATACCGAAGTTTTAAAGAGAGTTTATAAGTACGCATCTTCGCAAAGCTGTGATTTCGATTCGATAACTTCGTATCGCGAGACTACCTGCTCGGACAGTGAACGAGATGGTTTAACTTTACCTAGATCTCGTATTAAAACCAAAGATATTAAATTTTTATCCCTCGATTATCCCGCCCACCAGGTAAACGAAACGAAAAAGCGACCGAGAAGGAAACACAAGTCGTTGGATAGTTTAAATACAAAAAAATCAAAACTAAAGATCGGTTTAGTGAGTAAAAACTGCAAATGGATATCGATCTCGATTGATAATTCTGATCTAGCTACGTTTAATATTTCGTCGACTGAGTCAACTTACAAATGCGTCGACTACGGATCTTCGCCGCATAATAAATTTCAAACTAGTAGTATACCGAGCACGCACAATAATCGTACAGAAACCAGTATTACGAACCCGTCCGAAAACCTGCATTTGAATTTTGATATCATTAGTACGAAGAAAAAAAAAGATCCTATACAAGAATACGTTAATAAGAAAAATGTTTTATCGCAAAGTTTCAAATCGCCCTCCGAATTATCGCCCATTAATTTCAACCCTTTTCCTTCTAGATCTAATACCAGGCCACCGAAAGAACTTGGAATCAAACTGGGCTTGTATTCTTCCAATAAAACCAAATAAAGACAATAATTTTTTTTTTTTTAAATCATTATCGCATGTGTTTTTTTTTGCGTATTTCTGTTAATATGTCTTCTCTGTGCGTGTATATTATTCTGATACCCTATTTTTCTCAATTCTGTATTTTATTCTTTTATAAATATGTATTTATTTCCGGTGTTTTCTTATTATGTATTAGTACGAACATTGTTACACTTTATAGATAAGTATATGTGATAAGGAATTGGGAATCTGAAAATCAGTAAATTAAAAAACAAACAAACATGGTTTTGGGATGCTTTTTCAACCGAATTTTCATAAGTATGATCATGAGAATTGAAAAAAAGATGTTTTTTTCCTAATCAGTATTGAGATGGGATTTCGCGTTTTTTTTTTTCATTGTATACTTTTTTGTCAAAAGCACAGTTTTAAGAGAAATTAATTTTGCGTTATTTTCTCGTTTTAAGCAAGGTTTGAGACCGAAACGAATATTTCGTCCGGTTCCACTCCCAAATTTCAAAAAAGCATTGATGTATCTACACTAATCGTTCTTCTCTCCTGTTGGAAATAATTAGATTTGCTCTCTCCAATCTAGTTTCTCGAACTATTTTAAGGATTTCGTTCTGTTCTGTTCCTACCTTTACAGATAATTCAAATTTTTAATGATACGGTGGTTAATAAAACCCTAATTCGCAACTTATAGTCATTCAAAGCAATAAATTTAACTTCGTACGAAATTATGCCTTTGAATCGTGGATCCAACGTTGAATTTGCCGAACTTTTTTTGAGTTTTTCCCAGTTGATTTGTTCCCATTCGTTTTCAATCTTTTTGTTTGATTTTTGTTTCGTTCCAAAAGTTTATCTTTGCTCATCAAGTGAAGAGTATTTCGTTCGCATCCGTTTCTTCTTTTTTAAAATTGTTTTGTTTTGTTCTTTGCGTTCCGCTCTCAAGGCCTGGTTTTAAGGTCGCAGATGAAAAATAATTGCGCGCATTTCAAGAAATAATGTTAATTTGAAGTAATGGAACAGTTGAATTTATTTTAAAAGGCGCTCAAAAAGAATTTTTGTCATTTTTAAGAAATTTCAGCCATGTTGATTCCGTGTAAAGTGAATGCAAGATTTCTTGAAAACAACTGAACGGAATTCGATGAATTTTGGTTATGTTGTAGAAAACAATACCCACGAAAGGTGTACAGAGCCCTTTTTTGGATTTTTTTCACCTAGCGAGAATATTATCATGCTAAACGAGAACACTTTTCCCGAGTTTCTTCGAGCTCAAATAATTTTGATCTGAAGTAAAAAATTCACAAAAAAGGGCTCTGTACACGTGTCCGGAGTACTGTTTTCTACAACATATTCAAAATTCATCGAATTCCGTTCAGTTGTTTTCAAGAAACCCTGCAAAAACTTTAAACGGAATCAACATGGTTGAGATTTCTTAAAAACGGCAAAAATTGCAATCGAGAATCTTTTCAAATCGATTCAACTGTGCTGTTATTTCAAATTAATATTATTCTTTGTATTTTGCTTAATTCTTTTTCACTATCAACTCTTAAACTAAAAAAAATGGTAAATTCATTTGTCTACAAAATACTACCACAGGGTGCTTACCAAGTCCACATACCAAATTTCAACTTCTCAGCTCATTTTGGGGGAGACATAGGGGAAGAATAGCTCTTTTTCAAAAGAAAAAAGGGAGAAAACTATCATATCCACACTCCCAATTGATCTAGGAAGTTGATTTTTGGATAAGTTGCACAACTTTGCATCCTCTATCGATTGGCTCAAATAGAAACAATTTTTGTGTTTTTGGTCCCTCTCCACCCCCTCCCTCAAATTTTGGCTTACCTGAATTTTGACCCGAAATCATCCCCTCTCATGTATATCTCATCCGTCCCCAAACTGAACTGATTAACTAAATTGGAGCGATTTTGGTCAGCATTGAGTAGAGTAAATGATTATAGTGCTTGGAAAAAAAAACTAATCAAAACCCCGCATTTTGGGGGCTGTGAGGGGATGCAATGAAGCTAAAAAGTCATGACCGCCAAAAGGCACATCTACGGTCCCAACTATATGTACTTACCAAATTTCAACTTCCATAGCTCAATTTGGTAGGAAGGTAGGGGAGGAACACCCCTTTTTCAGGGTTAAAAAGGGAAGAAACTCCCATATCACCCCTCCTAATTGACTTAGAAGGTTGATTTTTGGATATGCTATACAACTTTTGATTCTCTATTAATTGGCTTCACAAGGGACAATTTTTGCGTTTTTGGGCCCTCAGCCCCCACATCCCCAAATTGGGGCATAACTGAATTTTGACCCAAGTACGTCCCCACTCATTTATATCTAATTCGTCGCCAGATTGAGCCGATTGACCGAATTGGAGCGATTTTGGTCAGAGTCGAGCAGCGTAAATGATTTTAATGTTGGGCAGAAAAAAAGATAAAAAATAAAAATAAATATCTGACATGGGCAAAAATAATTGTAATGGTCTTCTAGGACCCCAAAACGGATTTTATTGATATCCTCCTCATTCTCTGGAGGTCGATAGACTGTAATAGCGTGGTTTTCATTGACAATATGGCATTGGAGATCAGTCAAAAAAAAAAAGATTCACTTTCTGATAAATTAACGTACACTAGAATTTTTCCAAGAAATTATACCCTCTAGTTTATTGTTTCGAAATTCAAAATTCAAGGTGGAGTTCAGGTCATCAGGGGTTGACTTTTGAGGTACCGGTCAAATTCAAATTAAGGATCAGGTTGTCTGGGTGGCCAATATGTATCAAGTTAAGTAATAAAATTATAATTTCGTTCTTAACGTTACGGATACGACGATACAAGTTCTGTGATATTTTCATTGTACTGAATGGTTATAAAAATTGTACCTACTTAAGTTATTGAATTTATATACATATAATGATAGAATAATAACCTTATTTGAAATTTATTTTTGAAAATCTATCACATGTAAGTACTTTTTTTGATTTACGCCACCGGCAACACTGATCTGAATTAACGCATAACGCCTCGGTTATCTGCATTCTGATTTATGATTTGAATCCAAAGTTTGATAAGAGTAGTTGAACGTTTAATGAGGTAATGATCGTTTAACGTAATGTTACCAGTTTCATTTTCTTTCGAATTGCAGTCTTCGTGCGCGTGTGAATAATGTAAATTTATAATATTTAGTCGGTTCGGTTGTTACCTACGTTTTTCTCTATCGTATATTTGTAGCTGTTCGTGGTGGGTGATTAGTTCTTCAAACAGGTGATAATTACTATGTACATCAACATGGAATGTAAACAATCGTATTGGGAAGATTCGAAGCCATCAATAAATATTGAAAAGTAAGTTGAGAAGTTGATCGTAAATGTATACTCACTTACAAGTACCTAAATTTCACCACAATGTATCACAGAGCATTTGGACCCACGTGTTTCATTAGAGACACACGTGCTTATTAGTTTTACTAAATGCATATGTATCGGTATAATCTGGTTTTTTCTCGTATTCATTTTTTTTTACACATGCGACGACGATGTTTCCGTTATGGAACCATGGTAATGTTAAGACCTACATAGATCCGTATACCGGTTCTAGACTGTTGTGTGTGAAATTTAGGGTTAATCTTGGTGATTTCAATTTACCTAATCGAATCAATTGCAAGCCAAGCTGGTAAATCTCGTTTCGTTCGCCAATAAACCTTTAAATATTACGATGCACGTGAATCAGTTAAATACCATCATACCATCTAGTGAGCGAAAAATTGTGACATGTGCTGCGCCTTATTAGAAAAGATATCTTTCCTCGATGGTAGGTAGTACAATGGTTCATTATTTTCTATGTGGTATTTTGCACGAGTAACAGTATTCTTGGAATTGGTTTTACGTGAAATATAAATCGAATTGTATGTACATTGCGTCATTCCAAAAATAAGCTAATGACGTTATAAGTATGACCCGACTCATCGAGTACTTTTTTTTGTAGGTACAATATGACAAAATGTATATATCTACATTTATATGTATAAGATTAGCAAAAATGTGCGGTACATATACACTACAACTTGTTTATCATCGGGTGCTTTGAAGATCACGCATTAAGCAGGTTCTTCAAGTTATTGAAATCACGTGTTAAGACGTGTTTTATTCGACTTGTTTACATAGTACTGTACATTCAATTCACTATTGAACTTTCTCCAGTAATTTATAAACGAAAAAAATGGTCGTTTCGAAAATGTGCAATAAATTACAGCTAAATGTTGGTTGCTATTCGTCTAATGAATTTAATCAAAATATTGTATTGCACATATTCCGTCTACTTGTGTATTACAAAAACGATGAATGATTCTAGAATGTTCCTTTATCATTATTAACTGATTAACTACCTTGGTTTTGTTTTCCAATCGTGAACTGATAAGGTTCACGAATGAACGATTAAGTGTGATGGATGACGTTTGGTTTGTGAATGGTGGTGGTGGTATCAGTGGTTCGTTTTATGGAAAAATTTTGGATTATATTTCATCACGTTTTCCCGATTAACTAATCAGTTGCTATGGGATAGAAATTATTTTCTCATGGATTAGAAATGCTTTTCGATAGTAATTTCATTGTTTTTTTCCAACTTACGAATGACTTTGATAGCAAAGTATGTAATGTACTCGTTTCCAACGTATAGTAACGGTGTGCCTAATTAATTGTGAAAATTTTCACAAACTAAAAATGAAAATCTATTTTACAGAAGATAAATTATATGTTGATATTTTTAAGTTGTCAAATCCGATGTCCGGTCGATAAATACAGAACGGTAGATTCATAATGGGTTTATTTATACTATTGAAATGATGATTATTAATTTTTCATCATTTCTATAAACTTAGCAAAAGCTCGTCCTTATTAAAATTTGAATTATTAATATTTATCAGTTCTAATTGGTGAAAAAATTTATCTCTATTTAATATTATTAAATTCCTTTGATTGCTCTGTTAGTCTGCAGAGCATACACATAGAAGTGCGATTTCATAAAAATTGTTAGGTTACCAAAAATGCAAGCTGAGAAAATGTACGTACCATTGGGGCTAAACCAAAAAAGGCGCTTTCGAAATTCCAACACTTCCCTAATGGATCGATTGTTCTGGATGCTTCTTTCCTAATCAATTGTAAGGGTAAAAAGAGATCAATAAGGATCCCTACTGACTGTACATGCTTAATTTCAAATTCGTAGCCCCATTTGGAGGGCAGTCATGCGAGGAACCACATATTCAGGGCTGTGAGAGGGTGCAATTGGGATGAAAAGTCAAGTCACTTCAAAAGGCTCATCCAGGGCCCCTACTAAATGTACATAGCTAATTTCAAGTTCTTGACTCAATTAGGAGAGGAATTACGGGAGGAATAAACTCAAAAAAAAAAAAAGAAAAAACGACTAAAAACACCACATATTTGGAGCCGTGTAGTGGTGACATGGGTTTGAAAATTCGAGACCCCAAAAAGAACATCTACGACTCCTATTAAATTTACATACCTAATTTCAACTTCCTAGCTCAATTTGGAAAGAAATTATGCGAGGAACAAACTTAAAATATAAGAAAAAACGACCAAAAAACCACATATTTGCGGCTGTGAGAGGGTAAATGGGACCGAAAAGTCGAGACCCTCAAAAGGCATGTGCATACCGAATTTTAACTACCTAGCACAATTTGGTGGGAAGGTAGGGGAGGAACACCCCTTTTTTCAGGGTCAAAAAGGGGAGAAACTTCCATATCACCCCTCCTAATTGACTTAGGAAGTCGATTTTTGGATATGCTATACAACTTTTGATTCTCTGTTAATTGGTTTCACAAGGGGCAATTTTTGCGTTTTTGGACCCTCAGCACCCCCATCCCCAAATTGTGGCATAACTGCATTTTGACCCAAGTACGTCCCCACTCATTTATATCTAATTCGTCGCCAGACTGAGCCAATTGACCGAATTGGAGCGATTTTGGTCAGAGTCAAGCAAAGTAAGTGATTTTAATGTTGGGCAGAAAAAAAGATAAAAAATAAAAATAAATATCTGACATGGGCAAAAACGATTGTAATGGTTTTCTAAGGCCCTAAAAACGGATTTTGTTGATATTCCCGCCCCCATCCAACATTGGTCGATAGACTGTAATAGCCTGGTTTTCATTGACAATATGACGATGGAAAATGAGGCTACAAACGATTTTTACCCAGTGTTTGAAAACGTGTAAATGCTTCATATGCGTTTCTCACTCTAACTCAATACCTATCGCCATTTCTGAAAAAATGATAATAACCTTCCGTGTAGAGAATTTGACGCCCTTTAACTTTGTATGGGACTATTTTTCTCCTAGGACCCATAGGAGTAATGCTAATTTGAAAAAACAAAATGTTAACCCCCTTTACCCCTCTCATCCAAAATGAGCTCACCCTCGAGGGCAATAATGTTACTTTTTAAAGTTGGGGAAAGGTGCTCGAAGTATTCCAAGTATAAAATCGTCTCCCCTTTAGTGACAATCAAACCCCTACCATTCTCATTTAAATTTTTTTCTAGGGGGGGGGGGTGATGGAACTCCACACCGAGAAATCGGATTCAAAAAATTATCAAATTCTTGGAGTGAGCGTAAAATTTTACATCATTTTGATAGGTCACATGCCTACTTCTGAAAGATAATCGCAGAGTTGAGTTTTGTGGTAATGGGGGGGGGGGTTAAATACGGTGCTGTTGGTTACGATAACTTGATTGTGCCGGGTTTTTTTGATCGGTTTTGCGGATTTTGCTTCAATAGAACAATACTAAACAATATTGTACAGAAGCAAACGGTTACCAGCCACAGGTACAGTAGTAGGGCTGTTTTAGTGTTAAAATTGGCAAAATTTGCCAAAAAATTGCATTTAAACAGCTCCAACATTCCATTGTTGCGGGTCACTATGAAAACAGTTACATATTTGGCATCCGTAGTAGTTCCTCTTTATAATCCCGCTGAGTTTGAATGGTTGCGAGGTAGGTCTCAAAACGGCACTTTTCAGGTCCCCCCTCCCCCTCCCCTCCTATTGTGGCAGGTAGGAATTTCGAAAACGCCTACATTTTACCAGCTGGCTTTTTTTGTTATCAAACAATTTTTGTAAAATCATACTTTGATGTGTCAAGACTACAGACCATTACCCTTATTAAAATTTGAATTACTCGTACGCATATTTATCAGTTTTAACACGTGAAAAAATCTACTCCTATTGCATATTACTAAATTCCTTTGATCGGTCTGTACGGATTCTTATTGAATAAATTTCACTTGTTTTTATGTTCAAAGTATTCCGTATCGTGGGAATATTCAATCAAGAAAAACCGACAACTCATCGCCACCGATACAACCCATACACGATGACGTTTGCAAGGAAGAAAACAGTATTTATCAGTATTGCGACAGGTAAACTACGCGTCGTTCATGTAATTTCGATAAAGTACTCGTAATGTGTGTTTGAATTTCGGAAACTGTACAAGTGGAAAAATCACGATAGTCAGTCGAGGTGTTCTTAGAAACTACTACCATCTTGGATTAAAAATTGATATTATACGTACGATCGCATACTTACGAGTTCAACATTATATATTCCACTTGAGTGGAGATATTTCGATTTCCAACTCGTGACACAGTTGTGATATAATTATCTAATATTCGATTTCTATTTATAAATACGAGCCGCTAATATGACAACAGGTCAACAGGTGTGGTATGCCGGTGTAATTAGTGGTTCTTAAAATAACTACGGGTTGAATTGCTCGGCCCGAAATTCGCTATCATTATACGTATTCGGATAACGATGGCAGATGTAAATGTAAAACGTGCAAATTTTCGATCGATTCGGAAAAATACGAAATTCGCATAAACAAATCGTATTTAATAAGTAGAAATTTATTTCACAGAAATTTCAATTTTTCTGCCAATGTTACCGGAGGAGTTACCAGTGAAGAAGATGATTACCATCATAGTTCGCCAAAACGAAAAATTACCGTTGCTAGGGTAAGAGATTCGTCCTTTTAGAAGGGGTTGGACTCTGCTATACCTATAAGATTACAAATTAAGACAATACTATTCGGTATATAATTTTACTCACTTGTTACGAATTTGATTACGCGCTGTGGTAAAACTTTGCTACGAACGAACACGTGATTCTGGTTTTTATTATTTTTTTTTTTTTAATGGCAAGGATTTTGTCGAGTTCAAAAGTCAAGAACAACGTGAGTTTGTAGTTTGGAAAAACGTGATAATGATATCTGTCTGTAGTCTATGCGTGTGCAAATGCGGTAGTGCCAATGTAGCGAATGCGATTTAATTGACGTTATAAGAGGTTATTTTATTGAAGTATTCGTTTCTACATTTTTCGTATTCGTTGATTTCAGCGAAATTTTGAACAAAATTGGAATAGTTTATTATATTTACCAAGTACATTTTCGTAAGTGCCAAGTTGGTACGATACATGTGAATTTGATTGTATCTTAATTCTCTCAAGGGGTAGTACAGCCTCTCTATAAGTTTTAATCGTAACAAAATCCTTTGGAAAGAGAAATTTCATAATATTAAAATAGAGAAAATATCGTAATACTCGCGAATATCACTAAAATCTGTGAATATTTTCATCCAGTTTTATATCGTAGAAGAGGGGGGGGGGAGTGTAAAATTTTGTTTTTTTGGCAGAAATTCTTGACCTGAATTCTTAAGTCATATTGCTTGCATATTGTAAATGAAAACCTGACTTCTATAGTCTATCGACCCACGACGGGTGAAGGGGGAATGTCAAGAAACTTAGTTTTCGAGCTCTGGAAGACCCTTACGATCATTTTTACTCTACTTGGTCCTAACCAAAATCGTCACAATTTGTTCGATCGGCTCAGTTTGGTGGAGGATTAGATATATATGAGTGAGAATGATCTTGAACCAAAATTCAGTGATGCCCGAATTTAGGGAGGGGAGTGCTGGGAGGCCAAAAACGCAAAAAAAAATTTCTTTTGAACCAATCGATAAGGAATACAAAATTGAATAACATATCTAAAAATCAACTTCGTACATTAATTGGGAGAGGAGATATAAGGGTTGGACCTTGAAAAACTCTCCCTCCAAAAATTGATCAAGAAAATTGAAATTTGGTGTATGCATTCAGTAGATGTCTAGGTATGTTTTTTAGTGGTTTCGACTTTTCAGCCTCATTGCACTCCATCACAGCCCATAAAATGTGGTTTTTTGGGCCCGTTTTTTTTTCGAACACTAAAATCATTTACTCAGCCCGATACTCACCGAAATCGCCCCAATTCGATGGATCGGCTTAGTTTGGCGGCGGAATAGATATAGATGAGGGGGAGGGGGTTGATCTTGAACCAAAATTCAGTCATGCCCAAATTTGGAAAAGGGGATACTGAGAGGCCAAAAACGTCAAAATTGTTCCTTTTTGAGTCAATCAATAGAGAATCCAAAGTTACATGGTCAATTAGGAGGAGCGATATGGGGGTATCTTCATATTTGACCTTCAAGAAGCACTGTTTCTCCCCTATCCCTCCCCCTACTCCAGTTGACACACGTAATTGAAATTTGGTAGGCATTTCTGAATAGCTCAAATGAAAATATTTATTCCATCTTTTTGTTCACCATCCGCGGGGCTTAGCTCCCCTCCCCTTAAACCGAATCACCATACTCCACCTACTCCACCTATGCCTCCAAATTGACCTTGCAAGTTGGAATATGGTAGGTACATTTAATACGAGCCCTAGATGTGCCTTTTGGGGGTCTTGACTTTTCAGCCTCATTGCACCCCTCACAACACCAAAATTGTGTTTTTTTTTTATCGGTACACTGTAACCGATTGGGGCGAAACTCGCCCAAAATGTTAATTTTGATATAAAACCTCCACAAAAAATTTTTAGCCGGTTTCCCCCACCGCAACCTTAGTTACAAGGTCATATGTGCACAGAATTCAAGGGGAAGGGGGATGGGGTCCAAAAATTTTAAAATTTTTGCACAAAATGCTTGCCAAGTAGATGTAAGGTGAGAATTTTTTCAAACTTTTTTTAAAAATATTTGTGGTGTTGAGGGAGGGAGGGGGTGAAAATTTTGAAATTCAAAAAAAAAATGTCATACCCGTTTAACATTCAGAAATCGAGAATTGTCATTTTATGTGTTTCTTAGTACGTTACACAAAATTTCAATTTTTGCCGAAGTATTGACCTTCGAAGGTCAAAACGCAGCAAAAAAAAGCTACAAAAACTCGTTTTCTATGTTTTTAAATTTTTTGTACCTGTTGCACCTCCCTTCGGACACCTCAAAAAAATATATGTTATACTTGAGGGTATGACTAAACTTTTTAAAACAATTCCAGCCATAACTCCCTCTCTCAAAAAACAAAATTTTTGATTTCAATATTTTCAACCCTCTCCTTCCAAAGCATCCCGAAATATTCAAAAAAAAATGTAAAAAAATTCTCTCATGTACACGTATTTGACAATTATGTTATGTAAAAATTTTCAACTTCTTGGATGCCCCCCCCACCCAGGAGATAGAAAACATTGAATTTTGAGCATATATTACCTTGTAACTCAGGTTGGAGTGGGGGAAACGAGCCAATAAATTGGGGGGGGGGGTTTATATCGAAACTAACATTTTGAATGAGTTTCATCCCAATCGATTACAGGGCGGATTTCATTATCTTATCGTAGAAGAGCCTTTGCTATGTACATTTAGTAGGGGCCCTAGATGTGCCTTTTGAGAGTCTGCTTTTCATCCTAATTGCACCTGCTCACAGCTCCAAAAATGTAGTTTTTTTGGTCAGTTTTTCTTATTTTTGAGTTTGTTTTTGGAACTGAGCTAAGTAGTTGATGTTTGGTATGTACATTTAGTTAGGGGCTAAGATGTGGCTTTTTGAGATCTCGACTTTCCAGCTTCATTGCGCCTCCTTGCAGCTTCAAAAATGTGGTTTTTTGGTCGGATTTTCTCATCTTTTAAGTTTATTCCTCGCGCAACTGTGCCATGTAATTTTTCAAACAACCTAACATGATTTTATGGATTTCATTCTTTTTGGTGAAATAAATAAATCACGAATCTTTGTTGTAAAACTTTAATTAAGATTCTAGATTTACACGTTTATAGTCTCTTTCACAGTTGGTACTTGATTGATTAATTCACCAAATTTATGGAAACTGATTTCGAGCTAAAATGTCGCTATAAATTTAAGATTACATCGAAAATTAATTTGAAATAATTTTATAGGCGAGATTTGCTTTCAAAATCATGTACTTACTCATTACCAAGCCAGTAGGCAGATGTGGAGGCTAGAAGGCTGGCACTGAGCTGGGCATCCTCTGGCAACCTATAATTAATAGTTTTTTTATCTCAAGTGTCAAAAAATGCGTTAAAATGCCTTCACTCTTGACACATGCATCGAAAAATCTTTGCCTAGGCTTCGTTCCGGTTTTACTTTCTTATTATCGCGATGGTGTAGAAGCAGAGAAGTTGGAGTTGGGATTTCCACGATTTTTAACGATTTTTTACACATTTTACAAAAGAAAAAAAATGTAAATTTCAACGAATAGATCTTGAAATGTGACGAAGTGCTCAGTTTTAAACCTCGCAGACTTTATAATTACACAAAATCTCCGCTGGACCTTTCCCAGAAGCCATAATTTTCGAAACAACGAAAGCTATTACAATGCTTGAAAAATTGCTGTTTGTTGTTGCTTATTGATCCCTTCGGATTTTTTGGGTGACACCTACCTCCACTCCCCCGCCCCCGATGTTCCTAGCTACACATTTTAGAGCATCTCCTAGAAAACAGTGAGCATGCTCTACAAATGAAGGTTGGCTGTGGGCTCGCTCATTACTCAACCGTACCTTAGTTTTTTCTACATTTGGACTGGTACGTATTTACCTCTTCATTATAACGAATTAACATCATGAAAATGTTGAATGTAATCAGCAGTCTTTTTTACGTCAGAAATACAACTTCATACTTGGTAGTGTTACTCTACTCGTAGTATGAGGAAAAACGCATCGAAATATAGTAATAAACAAATAAACTTAATCTCCTTTTTATTGACTTCCTTATCGATGGGCTCTATTCACCAGTGAATACGCTCGTTTCGTTGTCATCTCCCCCTCCCCCGCCTTCTGCTTCAAAACTCGATCTCTTCGATTTATGAAATTGACAAATTTTTTTTCCAGCTCATTGATCGTCTACAATACTTTGAAAAGATTCAGTTGCATTGACGATGATAACATTGTTCATTGCTGTCTATTCCATGTAAAAATGTTCTTAAACACTTAGAAGAATAGGTAGATAAGTACACGTTGCTTGTTACTCAGACGGAAAGACAGATAGGTTTAAAAAATATATATATGTACGTAGTATGTACCCGATGTATTTATTCATACGAGCGAATTTTCATTACTTGTAACTGACGTGTCGATGTACGAATGTACTAGTAGATGCCTAGTGCCTATACTTATCACATATGTAGCGTGTGATTGAATTCAGTAAACACGTGCTGAAAACTCACGTTGTTCGATTTGGTTCAAACAAGGAAAAATATACGATACGAGAGAGATACAAATGACAGCTAAGAGGCAGCGCCATGTTGAGAGTGTGTCTGTGCAACGTGACCACAGGTTCGATCTGTAACCCGGCATCCGATTTGAATTTTATTTCTTAGTCTTCAACAGTTTTTTAAATCAGTCGGCCGGATTTGTTTATTTACATGTGATAGTATACTTTTTCACAGATTCAAAATCCAAACGTTTCGGTAAATATGTGAAAAATGATTTTTTTTTTTTGTAATGTCTTTTAATTGCTCGCTTTTATTTCGGTTGAATTTCGTTATCGATGTGTAAACTGTTGAGTTACGCGAATCTCAAGTATTGTTTTAAATCTCATATTCAGATAAAAATATCATTCTAAATGAGTATTTGAAAAAAAAAAAAAAAATGACGGGACAAAAAACGAATTCTTGAACAGAAGTTTTTTATTCGTGGTTTCTTTTCGTGCAACAATTTGTCTCCGAATTGGTTCTCATCGATTTATTGAATATTTTCTTGCCTTTTACGTTTCGATGCAATTTTCATAAATCATTCGTACGTATGAATTGTTATTTTATAAATTCTATGCGTAATTCGTTACTAATTATCTATTCAACCAATAAATCCAGTATTAATTGGGCTGGTTCATTTTGGGTTTAAAATTCGATCGAATATATTCATATCTCAGTCTTATCAGTATTGGCCACCAAGGAATTGTTATACAGAAAAACGCGACATTTAGTTTTGTACTTCTGATCATCTGATGAAATGAGGATAAAAAAATATTTAAAATATTCACGATAATTTTAATTGAAAATTTTAATAGCATAATTATATTTTATTTCAATGTGAACATTACAAGCGAATAATTTCGAAGTTTTTAAATATTTTTCTTATTTTTGTATTTCTGTCAGAGTTGAATTATTATTTTTTGCGTTTTCATTGTAGATATTTGAAAAAGTCCTTCGAATATGCAATGTTTGCGATTTTGTATGTAATGACCAAGTCAAGATTGATTGTGAAATGAAAATGAATTTTGAAGGCATTTTGATTTTTATAAAACGAGTAGAATTTTCGCTCAACTTGTATTCGAAGATTTTGGTTTTCAAATTTCAAAAGTACTTCAATTGAATTAAAATTAAGAACTTGTTCACCTAAGAAAAAACTGCAATTTTGTTCAAAAAAGCCAATTTCAAGTACACGGTCAACACCCATATTAATACCAACCAACAATTTATAACGTGAAAATTTACAAATTTCGTATATTTACTATATTTGTCGATATGAAATCGTAGAAATGCCGCATCGAAGTACATTTTAATTCTTTTTTACGAATTCGAACCCAAAATCCCCTCCTCCTTTGAGCCCTTCGTGACTACACCACCGAATGATCCCTCCTTTCCATTACAAAAAATAAATACCTTCGATTTATTATTGCACTCATATTCTCTTTGCAGTTTTGCATTATTTAGTTGATCTACTTGACTTGAAAACAGTTGAATTTGATTTTTATCAATGTATTGCATTGCTATCTTCGAAGTAAATTTTTATCGCTCTGAGAACCATGCAGGAACATTAGGAATCTCATTGAAGTTCCGATTATTTCAAATTGATTTGTTCTTCTGATACGATTGGGTAAAAACTCATACATTTATAGAAACGAGAAAAAAGTATTAGTAATTTTTATGTCGACAGTTTCGTAACACTGCTCAGTGGTTGAATACGATAATGCACTAGAAAATCATGCGAGGGTTAATAAGTATTGGTATATGATTGATGTAGATATTTTATAATTATTTCATCTGTGCATTGCATAAAAATGTACATAGTTTGGCATTTTTATGCAAATTCGAGCAAACGATTATCGTGCATCCCAATTCAGTATTCTTATCGAATGTTTGGTAAAGAATATATCTGATAGGAACGATGATGTGAAGATTTTGATCTAGCATTTTTGGAACCATCGATTGAGCAAGGATTCTGGTTGAGGTATAAATTATATGTTGATTGTTTTTCTCTGCTGACTACTGGTATGATTTTTTTTTTTCATTATTGTTGTAAGTATCTTGGCGTTTGTAGCACATTCACATGGTAACGTATATGATTATTGATTAATTGGCCAAAATTGGTCTAATAATTGGTAATTGCAGTGTTAGATAATATGATTTGTGACAACGTTGATTTAGCAGATGATCGTACCTAGACTTACTAGGCTAATAGCTGGTGAAATAAAAAAATGGGATGATCATCTGATTGACACGCGCCGATTAACAACAGCTTGAAATGAGGAAAGTAATCAGGTTGTATTTTTGTTGATTTTTCAGCATAAACAATTGCACACGAATCTTTTTTGTATTTTTTCACTGATAATGGTCGATGACGGCGCGGAGTATAAATGAAAAACTTTTTTTATGGCGTATTAAAAATGTTCATCACCTACTTAACAATTTTTTTGCACATTTATCCAACTTAAATATTTGGACATGAAATGAAAAAATTCTTACATCCTGTTCACACTTGACATTTCATTCGAAAAGTACACCACTAACTCAACAATGCTTTTTCACATTTATTCAACTTGGACATTTTAACGTTAAGTGTAGAAATTATTTGCCATTTGGTTATCAATGTTGCATTCTAAGTAAATAAATAAATACATCAATTTTAATTTCTTTATTAAATTTTTTAATATTTAAAATTTTAATTTTTACAATTTTTAAACTTTTTAAACTTTTTATTTTTCTTAATTTTTAATAGTTTTTAAATTTTTTTATTCTTCAATTTTTAATTTTTTTCTAATTAGACATAGTTACATCAAATAAATCACAACAAAAACGTTACATCAAAAACTTCAAGCTTTCATGGAGTGACCCCAAGCCCTAAGACATATCCTTGTCAAAAAGGGAAATTTTCTGTTATTGACACGGATATGTCTTAGGGCTGGAGAGTCATTCTATGAAAACGTTACGTTTTTGATTTTTGGATTTTATGTTAAAATGTTAACATGGATATGCCTAAAGGTTGGGAAAGTTTGATAAAACTCACAATGAAAGATGAGTATGGCGGATTTTTGGACTTTATGTTGAAAATGTCTGAGTTAAGTATTTGATTTTAGATTTAAAGTTTTTGATCACAAACTCGCGATGAAAGATGATTATAAAAGATTATTTCACTTTACTTATGTTTAAATGTTAAAACTCACTATAAAAGATGATTAAGTAAGAACGATTTTTGTACTTTATGTTGAAATGTTGACATGAATGTGTCTTTCCAAGTTGAATAAATGTGAAAAAAAAATTGAAAAATAAAAAAATATAAAAATTAAAAAATTGAAAAAAAAATAGAAATATTAAAAAAAATGTAAAGATTATTATGAGTGACTATTGCACTTAATGTTAAAATGTGACGTTTTGATTTTTGGATTTTATGTTAAAATGTTACCATGGATATATTTTAAGGGTGGAAAAGTTTGATAAAACTCATAACGAAAGATAAGTATGGTTTATTCTGGACTTGATGGTAAAATGTCTGAGGGATATGTCTTTGGCCAGAGAGTCATTCTGTGAAAGTTTTACGTTTTTGATTTTTGGATTTTATGTTGAAATGTTAACATTGATATGTCTTAAGGGTGGGAAAGCTTGATAAAACTCGAAATGACAGATGGGTATGGCTGATTTTTGAATTTTATGTTGAAATGTCTGAGTTGAATATTTGCTTCTGGATTTGAAGTTTTTGATCAAAAACTCGCCATGAAAGATGATTACAAAAGATTTTTGCATTTTATGTTTAAATGTTAAAAGTCGTGATGAAAGATCATTATGTCTTAAGGGATGGAAAAAATAGATTACTTCAGCACTTCAAGTTGAAATATTGACACAAGTCAATTAAAAAAATTAAAAAATGTGTTATGTTTTTGATGTAAAGTTTTGAAATTTTCTGTAATTTTTGCACTTGATATTAATCTAACCAAAAATATATTATACAGGGTTAATTGAAGGTTCTGCGATTTGATTGTAAAAAGGATTCAAAAATTCGTTATGGGGGATATGAAAATCATTAAAAACAAAATTGTGAACTTATCAATTGTTTTCAGCATTACATATCCTATCCGTGATCTTCAATTTTCCCCCAAGAGAAAATTGCCTAAATTGTTTTCCAAAAAGTTCCGTTTTTTCTGAAATTTTCCAGAAATTTTTGGAAATTTCCTGTTATTGTCCGAAAATTTCCGTTTTTACCGTAAAGTAAACTAAATTCTGTGCTGAACTGGTTATAAAAAATGTATAAAAATTCAACGCAACCAATATTGTTTTTTCAGAAACCATCTATTTAATTAAAAAACTAAAACAAGTTAATCTAGTCAAATTAGCACTAAATAACGGAAAAAATTATGACCAATTTTTTTTTTTATAGGATTGTAGTATACCAACCCCTAAACCACATATCCAAAATTTTCCAAAATTGGACCGGTGCTTCCTCCCCAATATCCCCGTTTTTGCCCCTAACACAGATTTTCGAGTTTAGGAACAAAGTTAGGCAAAGTTATTGGTAAAAAATCTGTGTTTAAGGCAGAAATGGAGATATTGAGGACGAAGCACCAATCAGATTTTGACAAATTTTGTATATATTGTTTAAGAGGATAGTGTGCTGCAATCCTGTGAAAAAATTTTAGCCGTAAAATTTTCCTTTATTTCGCCACTTTTTGTGCTGAAAAATTTTTTCGTAAATTTGATGAAAGTACTTATACTTACTTAACTTGCAAAAAGTAGTGCACAGAGGTTTTGACAAAATTACTGCACAAAATCTAATGTAATTTGAATTGTAAACTTGTTGAATTATGCATTTGAAATTCACGTCAGAAATTTGAAAAATGTGCACTATATTTTTTCTAATGGCGAGATAGTTGAAGAACGCGAATGATGAGACGGTGTCCCTTGATCATGAAGGGGATAGTTATGCAACCAGCGTGAACCCTATAATCAAATATATGTCTAAAAATTTCTAATACTGGAAATATTATTCGAAAACAAACTACTTACATGTATAAATGTCAATGCACAATTTCCTAACTTACATAAATAATATAATCATATGCTCGAATGTATTATTTCCATCTTTCGATCGCTGTAACTAATGATATTTATTTTTTTAGAATTAACTGTGAAATTTCTCATCGTGTGTAGTTGATAATTTATGAGAATGATGTTAAACGATCATAATTCTTATTCCGAACAGCGATTTACTACCTATATTGTCAGCGATCGATTAAAATCTGGAACGAATGGTTTCAAATGCAGAAATCCTAGAAAACGGTTTGAGGTATGGTGTAATCACATTTAATTTTAAACGAAAATCGGAAAATGCGACCTTTCCTACACGAATGCGGTTGTTATAATGTTACAATGTAAACAGCAGCACCTCCTGTACCAGAAAATGATCATTTTCCATAGTCACCAACACGGTAACCAAAAAATCACATTATTGTTTTCGTAAGGGCGAGGGCGGCAGAAATAAGGGTAATAAGAGTGAGAAGTCGACACTACCCATAAACAACGCATCTAGGACGCCTAGTAAGTAAGTTTAGGTGCTAAATCTCAGCCTCAATTTGAATGAGCGAATGGGTTATGCGACAACCATCTGGCAAAACACTAAAAAACAACGCAAAAACTTTTTCTCTGAGGGTGTAAAGGGATACAATAAGGCTGAAATGTGGAACCGTTCCACCCTAATACACATCTAAGGCCTTTACGAACGTAGATAACACTTTTGAATGAATCACTGTTACTAAAAAGAACAAATATTGATCCCCTAGCTCAATTTTGTGGTCCACTTATACAGGAAATCAACTTGAAAAATACCAAAAAGCTCACTTATTTGGGGTTGTAAGAGGAGGCATTGATGGATGGAAGAGTCGAACCCCCTTTTCTGGTATATCTAGAGCTCCTGCTAAATGTTCATACCAAATTTCGCGTACTCGTGAAGGATCATTATCAAATATATTCAAAATCCTCAAAAATTTTGTTATTCCATCTGCCCTTTTTAAATAATTTTTATGAAGCCCTCCCTCCCCTCTCCTGACTTTATTTTAAAATTACAAGCGAGGTATGAATGAGCATTAAAATTTTATGCTGATTATGAAATAATATTCTAGGTACTTAAAATATTGACACTTCTTTTAAATCCTTAATTTTTTAGGTCCAAAGTATAAAAAATATGAATAACATGACCAAATAAGAAGGGGCAATCGACCTCCGGCTGGGGTTTTTAAATTATCCAATAATCTGGTGCAACCTTTGGATCCCTACTTCACCACTGATCTCATTATGATAAATATACCCCTATTTGAAGCACATTGAAAAATATAAGAAGGGCGGGTGAATAAGTGGGGGCCCAACGTTTCGATGAGTGACTTTTCCGACGTTAGAGATCAATTTGTACTGAATAGTTTGAAAATCCCAGCCGGGCGGATATTCATCATTCTTACTTGATCATGCTCTTCGGAAAATGAAAGTTTTTTTAATTTTGGGGCTCAAAAATTATGGGTTTAAAATAAGTGTCGATATTTTAAGCAGAATATTTGTAATCTGCAAAAAATTTTAATGCTCTTTGATGCGTACTATAGACACTGAGACATCAAGATGGAAATCAGCAGGTACAGTGGTAAGATGATCTAGAAACTTCTCCATTAGGAGCGATGCTCACTAATTTTTGTTCAACCTGTTCCCAATTTTGATTGGTTAAGATCTAAGATATAGATATGATGTAGATTCTTTTAGATTTCTATCTAGAGAAAGAATGATTGCTTCTGACCAATGACTGTCGAACCAGAATTAGTGAATATTGTCTCTACAGGGCAAAGCAAGCAGAACTCTAAACTGTAATGTCTTTATCCCTGGAGCAGGAGATTTCCATCTTGATGTTTCATTGTCTATAATACTTACTTTCAATTTTACAATAAAATCAGTTTGAGGGGCTAGGGCTCTGCAAAAAACATTGAAAAAGGAAAGATGGAATGGCAGGAGTTTTGAGGATCTTGAATGTGCTAAATAATGCACTTTTATGAGTCAAAAAAATCAAATAGGTCTCAAGTAAACTGTACTCGACCGTGCTGCCACCCTTTGATACACCGGAGTGGGTAAAGCCAACACGAACGTGTTCTCTTTGTCTATAGTATCAGGATGGATTCTAGAGAAGAGGTCTTATTGACCTTTGGCGTAGTAGTTTCCCGTTGCTTTGTACGCTATCTACAGGTAACTTACCACATCGCTGGCTGGGTTTTTACAACCCTGAATTCAGCAGTAGGCCACGAGTAGGCGCTCAAACCAGTTACAAGCTTTTTGATTCCGATAATAGACGGCGTGCTATCTAATTATCTCTGTTGTAAATGGTAGTGCTCGGAATATAAGCGTGTAATAGTTGTTAAATGCACGCAATGCATTGCACGTATGTTTTGCCCATAGTTAGATTCGAATCACTACTTTTTTCGAGGTCAAATAAGGAGGAAACATCCATATGTCCCCTTTTAAACTAATGTAGGAGGCTGATTTTTGGATATATTGTGCAATTTTTAATTCTTTATCGATTTGTTCGAAATTGAACAATTTTTTTCGATTGTTGCTCCTAAACATCTACTCTCCCAAACTGCCAAAGGGCGTGTCTAAAGTTTAACACAAGGTCATTTCAACTTATGAATGTATCTGTTACTGGTCAAACCCGAATTCCAGAAAAAATCGAATTTCTTAAGCAAAATTAGAACTATTTTGTTTTGTCCTAGGACAACGTAATTTTGCCTAAGCCAAGCTAGAACATCCTAAAAACTGTAGGATTTTCTAGTTTATTCTAGGACAAACCAGTTTTATCTAGACCGAACTAGTGCATCTTAAGGGCTATAAGATGTTTTAGGTTGTCAGGACAAACCAGTTTTTCCGAAGAATGTTTTAGGAATAACTAGTTTATCCTAACAAAATTGATCCAAACTGGTTTGGCCTACAGATATTCTAGGAAAACCTACTACATCCGGGACAAACTGGTTTTATCAAATAAATGCATTGTAGGCAAACCCAGTTCATTCTACAATATCTTCACTAGGTTAAATGTGGTTCAGCTGAAAATTAGGACCTCAAAAATCAGATTTTTTGAAAGAAAAACTTGAAAGTACATGTACATAGTAGTTATCGAAGGTACTGATTTTATTTATAACATTGTTATGAATAGGAGCTAAATTGGGATGGAGGATGGGTGCATTTCTCAAAATTTTGAAAAATTTCATCTAGGGTGTCAAAATATAGGTTTTTAATCCTCCTTATTTCAAATTTTATATAATTTTGAGCATAAAATCTATTTGTGTCGGGGGGGGGGGGGGGTCATAATTATAAAATCCCATATGGGACATGAAAATGTAGGTTTTAAGCTACCTGATTTTAAACTGAATATAATTTTGAAGCAGAACCAATTTGGGCTTCAAATGGGTGAGGAGGAGGGGGGATTAGCAAAACCTAAAGTTCCCAAAAATTGCATGTGGGGTATCATAATATAGGTTTTCAATCCCCTAATTTCAAATTTTACATAATTTTAAGTATAAAACTTATTTGGGTTGCAAGTTGGAGAGAGGGGGGTCATAATTTTGAAATTTGATATAGGCATCAAAATGTAGGTTTTAAGTTGACTGATTTTAAATTGAATATAATTTTTAAGCATAACTGATGTGGCCTTTAAATGGGGAGGGGGGTATGAGCAAAACTTGAAATTTCCTAAAATTGCATGTGTGGTATCAAAATGTAGGTTTTCAACACCCCGATTTCAAATTTTACATAATTTTAAGCGTAAAACCTATTTGGGTCACGAGTTTGGGGGGGTGGGGAGGTCGTAATTTTGAAATTTCATGAGGCACATCAAAATGAAAGTTTTAAGCTGTCTGATTTTAAATTGAATATAATTTTTAAACATAACCAATTTGGTCTTCAAATCGATGGTGGGGGGAGGGGTAATGAGCCAAACTTGAAATTTTCAAAAATTGCATGTGTGGTGTCAAAATGTGGGTTTTCAGGCCGTCTATTTTTAAATTTGGTGGATTTTGATCGTATGACCAAACTGAGCTCCGAACTGGGTTGAAGAATGTTGAATTCAGAATTCCCACAATTTAGAGTGATGTATCACTTTTAAGCACGTATATTAAAATTAATTTTCCAAGAAAGTTGCAAATATTTGAAAAAAATTTTCACTAGTCATGAAACGTGATATTGTATGTCAACTGTAAATGCTGAAAATTTGAACGCGTAATGTCGCTTTACAAGAAAGTGGCAGCCTGTAATTGACTAGATTTGAACAATTTCGCTCAGTATCGAGCCGAGTAAATGAATTTAATCTTTGAGCAAAATAAAAATAAATATCCGACGTACCCGAAATGATTTTGAAGGGTCTTCTAGGATCCCAAAACAGATTTTTTTTGATACACTCGTCCCCTCTTATATCTGCCGGCGCATGTTGTAGGTCGTTAGACAGTAGTAGCCTATTTTTCTCTGCACACGTATGAATTAGAAAATCAAGGAAAAAATGGTGCTTGGTTCATTTGAACTTTGCCCTAATCATATGTTTTGTTGTAGACGTTACAGTTGTTTTTTACTTGTGATTAGAGAATGATTCACGTTGAAAGTCACGTGTTAAAAATTTTTTTCATGCCAAATGTTCTTGAATGAGTCAGTACGTACTGTAATTTCAAAATGCACACATGAACAGGTTGTGTGGCACTTGATACGAAGCAAATACGTACGATAATATTGTATTGTATGAGGAGACGTGCTAATGTAGACTTAAAGGTTTACGTCCACTTAGGTACTAGATAAGTGTAAGTAGGTAGGTAGTAGGTAGACTGTTGAATCGATGCAAGCCTCTTTGAACAGCATTACGGTATGCGTTTGTGTGTACAATGTTTTAAAATTGATTAATTCTTGGTGTACCAGTCGCAGTATCTTTTTTTTTTGGCAATGCTAAGTAATAGCATTTTAAAGTAAGGATAAACTGTAATTTTATTATTACGTATACGCAGCTACACTAATATGTTCACTTTTCTCGAACCTGTTGAATAAAAGTGCAGTAACCTTGTTTACCGCATGTTCACTTACTTATACTAGTAACCTAATTTCTGTTACGAAATTTGGTCACCTTCGACATCGACAATCAAACACTAGAATACTACTTGAATTGGTTAAATGTACATAAAAAGAAGAATCTTTACAAAAGATCTATTTTCAATCAGCTGTCGGCTGGATTTCCATAAACATTGTTTTGCAAGTTGTGCCATGTTAGAACAAAAAATGTATGAATGGTGTCGCGCTGTCGATCATCATAACAAAGAACTTGATGCAAGTTTGGTCTGTTCGCTTGATTATAATTAAAACGAAGAGGCTATTTTATTATTTAGTTCTCTGTATGGTGAACGTATATGCACATCCTACATATACCAACCTATCTCTATATTTGTACGTGATGCAAAACTATTTAGAACGACTACTAAAAATACATACCATATTGCACAATAATAGAGGTTTATTGCATGATGAGTTCGCAGCTTTCACCGAATAAGTAATTACGCCGTGGCTCAGGTTTGGAAATAGTATGTTGCTCGGCTCAGAACGTAGTCACGTGTTAATGTAAACACGTGAGAAGTTTAAATGTTAAACGGCGATTATTAAGAATTATCATTATCAGTCAGGGATACGTAAAGTGTGTGTGACATAATACAATATCTGCAATCTGCATGTACGTTATATGGTATGTGGTGATACTACTACTGCTCCTTAACGTTAATCTAATATCAAATTTCGCGACCATTTAAATTACCGAGAAAAATAATGTGCTTTTGAATACTCCCTAATTCACAGTGGGCCATCATATCGTTCATGTTTCAATAATATTCACATTTTTTAAAACGTGATATTATGTTATCAACGCTTATCAGCTTCCAATCAATGTGAAAGAAAGTTGTTAAAAATTTTTCCATACTCGACGTTTATTATACTTATACGTGTGTCGGTAGGTAGCCTATATGTACTTTTGCTGATATCACGTTAATGAATATCGATTACCTGTACTGCCATTGCACCGGTTTCTATTAATTATTAGCTCTTTTGGATGGCAAACCGAGCTGGTAGGTATGAGAATTTTAGCGAGATTTGGTTACGTCAATAAGTAACGCGAAGGTCATTGTAAAATTAACAATTGACGGGTAGAAAATGGGTCAAATTATGTAGAGTGTATGAACTTATAATATACCATTGATGAGATGATACTTGATGATGTAAATCAATCCGAAACTAGTGGTGACTAGCTGACTACGATGAATATGAATTCCACTCTTGATTACTCGATTAAGACACAAGCTATGGAAAATTTTCAAGTTTGTGTGTATGTGAAATGTAATCGAAATGTGATTATAAAGTAATTATTTGCTGACACAGGTTAAAAATATAATTTAATTTTTATAATAATCACAAAACAAATTTTCATAATTTACATAGGTATAACTATGTAGCTCATTAGCGTGTTGAAATCATGTTTTAATCGAGATGCCGATTTTACCTACATTCGTTCGATTAACATTGATTTAATTTCAACGAAGTATTTTATAGCTATTTAGAAACATTATAAAAACTAAGTAGTATAGTCGCAAGGAGAAAACTGTGCGATCTGAGTATTGGAAAAAAAGCACCGCAAAGTGATGCTTTTTTCCTAATCGATATTGAGGACAAGAAAGGTTGAACGAGGCTGAAAAGTCAAAATCCCCAAAAGACACGTCTACGATCCTTACTAACTGTGCATATCTAATTTCACCTTCTTAGCCCAATTTGGAGGGGAGTTATGCGAGAAACAAACATTAGAAATTAGAAAAAACGACCAAAAAACCACATGAGGAGGTGTAATGGACTAAAAAGTCGAGACCCTCGAAATGCATATTTAACACCCCCACTAAATGTGTATACCTAATTTCAATTTCTTAGCTTATTTTGGAGGAGAGTTATGCGAGGAACAAACTCAAAAAATCCTAAGCCTGACTAAAACACCACATTTCCGAGGCTGTAAAGGAGTGCAATGGAGCTGAACAGTTGGAATCTCCAAAAGGCACATCTAGGGTCCCTACTGAATATACATACCTAATTTCAAGTTTCTAGATCAATTTGGAAGGGAAGTTATGCGAGAAACAAACTCAAAATATAAGAAAAAACAACCAAAAACCACATATTTGAGACTGCGAGGAGGTGAAATGGGATTGAAAAGCTGAGACCCCAGGAAAGCACATGTACGGTCCTTACTGAATGTACATACCTAATTTCAAGTTCTTAGCTCAATTTAGAGTGGAGTTATGCGAGGAACAAACTCAAAAAATGAGAAATCCTGGGCAAAAAACCACATTTCCGAGTCTGTGAAGGGGTGCAATGGAGCTGAAAATTTGAAACCCCCAAAAGGTAGATCTAAGACTACAGCTAAATGTGCATACTAGATTTCAAATTCCTACATCATTTTGGTAAGGAGATAGGGGAGGAACAGCCTTTTTTTTCAAGGTCAAAAAGGGGGGAAATTCTTATATCGTCCCTTATAATTGACCTAGGAGGTTGATTGTTGGAGATGTTACACAACTTTAGATTCTCTATCGATTGATTCAAAAAGGGATAATTTTTCTTTTTTCCGCCCCTCAGCACCCCCTCCCCCAAAACGTGGCAAAACTGAATTTTGACCCAAATTTATCTTCACTCATATAGATCTAATCCACCGAAAAAGTGAGCCAATTTACCAAATTGGAACGATTTTGGTCTGTGTCGAGCAGGGTAAATGATTTTAATGGCCGGGTGGGGGGAGGAGTGGTAAATAAATAAATATCTGACATGATCAGAAATTGTCTTAATGGCCGTCTAGGACTACAAAACGGATTTTGTTGGTAACATCCCCCCCCGCGCTTCCTCCTCACCAACATTGATCGATAGACTGTAATAGCCTGGTTTTCATTGACAATATAACATAGAAAATCCGGCTGAAAACAAGTTTTGATTGTTTGCATTCTTCCTCGGTTCACCCTTTTTTCTCAGGAACACCCCTATCTCCTCATGTATATGTGGTCAGTATCGAAAAATTTCTCCGATAAAATTTATGGCTTGATGTATCTGAAGTATTTCGATTTCTATGCAAAATTTCGATTAGACCACTACCCCCCGCTCCTATTTCGAAAAACGTCTGTCAAAATGACCTCAAAAATGGATTATTTCCGTTTACATCAAAATTAACCGACATACTACCCCCCACTCAATAGAATCGAAGTTGTTCAGCATCATAAAAAAAAGAATACATATGTTTGAAATTTTGCAACTTACTACCCCCGTATCCACATTGTAACCGCCCCCCCCCACTCTTCACTTGTGATCTTAGATTGGTGATAGGTATATCTCGAATAAAACGCGAAAATTCGTAGTAAAAGTACGAAATTTGGCATTAAATGCGCGGAAGATGCATAAAAATTTTCTAGATCAATAGGAACTTAATATCTCCCAGTGGGAGAGGGGGAGGGGTTGATGAAGCCTCGAGGCACCAGCTCCCTTAGATTTTTACTTGAAGTAATTTTTACGTTCTTGAAGTCGATTTCATATGAATCGATATTGTAGAACGTGAATATCGCATTACTTTCAAGATTAGGTGACGAGCAGTACCCAAAATTCGAAATTGAAAAACTCTCCCTCGTAGTGTTTTTAGGACAGAGCACTGTATAACCGAAAACTTACGTTTGTATCGCAATTTAAACATTATATTTGCGAAAAGCTGGTGAAATTTGGCATATGCAGCCATATTTGAGCATCTTACCTACTAATATTAAGCTGCAGTAAACTCCCAAAGATTGGCATTTTCTGATTTTTTTAAATTTGACGTGGTTTTTTTTCGAACATCTTTATTCCATAGTTCCATTGTTATTGACAACCAAAGATCATGTAGAGTACTTATTTTTCTCGTAACGGTTTACACTGCATTTATAAAAGTGGCGATGTGTATTGAGAACTCGTAGGATGAATAAAAATAACGAAAAGCAATTTTAAACGACATTCAGCTCACATCGGTCACTTTCAATTATATGTACTTCGTATTTTGCAGAGAAAATTTATGGCTTGAGAAATTGAGAGATTGTTTTGAAAAAATCTATCATTTTGGCAAGTTATAAGTTTTTTTGCGTGTTCAACTGCTTACGCAGTAAGAATTCTGATCCTTCATTCAAGTGTTAGGAGGAATTCAGACGATTATAGAGATGAAGTGTTACTCTATTATAGGCTGATTTTTGGATGTGTTATACAGCTTTGGGTTGTGTATCGATCGGCTCAAAAAGGAACATTTTTTGCAATTTTGGCCCCTCAGCACCTCCCTCTCCCAAATTTAGACATAATTGAATTTTGATTCGAGGTCAACCCCGCTCCAGAATATCTAATCCGGCAACAACCTAGGCCTATTTCACAAATTTGATCTATTTTGGTCGGTATCGTGCTGAACAGGTGAATCTTAGTTTCGGGGGAGGTGGGAGGAGAATAAAAAAACGAAAATAAATATCTGACATGGCTAAAAATGGTCGTAGTGGTCTTCGAGGAACCAAAACAGATTTTGTTGATTTTTCCTCCCCTCCCCTTCAACCTTTATGGACCAATAGACCGTAGGCTAACAAGCATTGTTTTGCAAGTTGATGAAATCTAGCCTTGATTTTGTGGTAAATGGTTGAAATTGAAACCATCATAAAGTTTAATGAGGTACAGCCGAAGCGAAGGGGGGGGGGGTGATGATGGAAAGGGGCGTCACCACTACCCCCTCCCCCCATCCCACCTTGTGAAAAAGCTCTTAATTATTCGGAGAAATTTGAAAATTTGGTAAATTTAGCATGGGATAAATTTTAAAGAATATTGGGAAAGTTGCCTCTTAAAATACATATTTTTGACCTCGCTCCGCTCGGGCTATATTTTTTATCAATATTTAAAGAGCAAACTCCATTAAATCTATTCTGGAAAACTTGTGATAACTGAAAGGCTTTTTTTTTTCATAAAATTTCGAAGTATGCTCTTTTTAATGGTTGAAAAATCCAGTTTTTTCAAAATTTCGCTCGAGCATGCGCACAAGTCTAATCTGTCTATTCTGTTCATTTCAATGTAACCAGAACAAAATTTGCCAAACCTCCACTACCAAAGTAAACATTCTTAGCTACTACAATTTATTCATTTTTTCAAATATGGGTGTAAAAATTGCCGAAAATTGAATATTAGTCGGAAAAATAAGTCTGTTCAGCCCGCCATTAAAAAAATGTTGTTCGTTACGGCCCTGCTATTAAGATCCTTGCTAAAATCCGCGTACCAAATTTCAGCCCCGCGGGAGTTTCAATTTGGAGAATAGTTGTGCGAGGAACCAATTCAAAAATATGGTCAAAACTGCCTCAAAAATATTAAAGCTGTATAAAAAATTGTATTGGATTGGAAACTCAAAACGCACAAAAACCACTAGAACTGCATACCAAATTTCATATCCCTTGTTCATATTGGTTGGAGGGTAGAAGATAGGGGAGGGAGAGGGTTGAAGTTGTAAGAACGTGTAAAACAATTGAAAAATCGAAATCATACCAAATTTCAACCCCTTAGTCCACTTCGTGAAGGAGTTATGCGAGGAATTGCCTTTCCTCAAGGTCGAATAGTATAGAAATACTCGCTCCCCCTCCCGCTGTGCTTCGTGTTATTTTCTAATTAACGTACGAGGCAGATTGCAGCGCAGTCGTACGTGATCTAAAAATGACAAATTCAGCACTGATGAAAGAGTTATATTTTTACGAGTATTGGGTAAAAATTTGGAATCCCTAGCCAGACTGGACTGATGATGGGTAGGACCGTGTGCGCGCGTGTTTCAAGTCCCAAGTTCACGATCGAACACCAATATCCGCCAACTGGTTGCAACCATGATACATGTTAAAATAGATACAGTCATACAGTGTGTAACTACTTTTACTACACAGAGTCTCTCGTGCAGTACGACGATCTTTAATAGGTATCAAATCCATGCTTAAAGTAGTTATTCTCAGTTTTCGAATATGTTAACTAGTTCCTTGTTGCGAAGTGAAACATACCTAAGTATTTCTGTAGTGTTGCGAAAATACAATTTTCACGTTTCAAATGAAGCAAGTGCGTATAGGTTTTTTCATTTTAAATTTAAAATAAAAAATTTCAATCTTTTTATCGAGTAAAATTTATCTATTTTTTGCTCGTTGTGTATTTTTATCTGCAGTATGTTCAGTGTACGCGTGATACTTCTATTTTTTCTTCGTCGTGCTGGTGTTTAACGTGTATGAAATTAAAGTGCAAAGAGCTTCTTGTGTTGTGTAATTTTGAATTATTCATACTTCATTTCATATATTATTCGATACATTTGTTGTCGATATATCAGTGTGAGATATTGTTTAATATTTTTTTTTTTTTTAATATGTCGAATGGTTTGATGACCTGTCGTTGAACTTGCAGATAAATTAATTAAGGCAGTAGAATCTAGCCAATGGTTATTATAAATTAATACTGGTTTAAAGGAGATATTTTACTTGTAATGTTTGAAAATTAATAGTAATGTCGAATGATTTGATCTTGGGTCTTTAAATTTTCATCAACTGGTATCTCGTATCTGCGTATTTGTGCACATCACTTTATTTGCAATCTGAATTGCTTTTGAATTAACAATTGGAAACAATTGAATTAACTCGGTGCATTCGATCTTAAACGTTTAGCTTCAGGAATATCGCCGCTTTCATTATTTTTTCCACGAATCGATGAATTGCCTGCTGTTGATACGTAATTTTTTCATTAATTTTTCTTTTCAAAACTGTTCCAAATAAATCTATCTTATGATGAAGAGAAAAATATTTTATTCTAAATTGAACTACGTACGTATAGTGTTTTTTTTTTTTTTTAGTGAAGCAGCTCACTAAAACGAGCAGCTTCAATAGCCAATTGTTTAAATAGGTTCTAAAAAAACGTAAAAATAGTATCTGAAATCTTCAACTTAGGTGGCTACTTATTCTTAAAATGAATATACGAAATTTATTAGAAAAATTAATTGTGTCGAAATGTATCATAATTCATTTCTTTTTTAATACGTGATTTATTTCCATTTTGATATCAAACCTGAAACTGATTAGAATTAGAGAAAAAAACCTTTGGCATACTTCATCCCCTTTGAATTTATCCTCCCTTGCATGTGCTCAAATTACTACCCACAGGCGTACTTATTTGTAAAAGTTCGTCACTTATTTCTCAAGTGGAATAGAGGTGATGAGGAGTGCACCTGTCACGTGAACTCTTACATTATTCGTCACCATAATATGTATATTGTTAAGTGATTTAATAAAAGCAAGTGTATGTTGGATTGAAAATTAGTGGAGCATAAAAAGGGCAAACAGTTAATCATAACTTTTCCTCAGAAATTTTCTCGAAGAGATCTAAATTTTCCTCAAGTAACAAATGTAGGATAATATTGAGTGTTTCGCATTGACTTCCCTTCCCTTAAACCAGCGATAGATCAACTCGTAGGACTTACATGTATAATGGTTAGCATATCTAAAAAATCGAAGGGATTCAGATAAGCTATTTTCAAAATTTCATTTTCAAACTAACTTGGCGTTCTTTTTGAAAATTTATAGAACAAAAATTAAGAATGACAGTATATACTCTCGAGTATGTAAGGTATAAAAATCAGGAGTGGGGGTGAAGTGTTTTGTAAGATATGACAAAATAAATAACAAAAGAACATGACTAAAAATTTGTAACTTCTTTAGTTTTTTTTTATGAATAACTTTTAAAAAAGCTATTGTGAGCATCATATTGAAAAATTTTAAAATTAACGGGAGAGCACCTTCAACTCAGTGGCTGGGATGATCCTGAGCGTTGTATTTATACAGAGAAAAAAATGTACATCAAAGAAAAAAAAAACACATCGCAAAGCGGCCTGATTTTCGTGACATGTTACAACCATGAGAACTGGAAGCAAGCATCACATTGCGATGCATTTTTCCTGATTAACATTGAAAGTAGGAAGAGTTTAATGGGGCTAAAAAGTCAAAACCCTCCAAAAGGCACATCTAGGGTTCTTACTGACTGTACATACCTAATTTCAACTTCTTAGCTCAATTTGCATGAGAGTTATGCGAGGAACAAACTCTAAAAATTAGAAAAATCGACCAAAAACCACATATTTAGGGCTGTGAGGGAGTGAAATGGAGCAGAAAAGTCGGAACCCCCAAAAGCCACATCCAGGATACCAACTAAATGTACATACTAAATTTCAACTTCTTAGCTCAATTTGATGGGAAAACAGGGGAGGAAAAGCCATTTTCAAGGTCAAAAAGGGGAAACCCCTTATATTTCCTCTCCTAATTGACTTGGATGGTTGATTTTTGGATATGTTATGCAACTTTTACTTCTCTATCAATTGGCTGAAAAATGGACAATTTTTGCGTTTTTGACCCCTCAGCGCCCCCTTCCCCAAATTAGACCATAATTGAATTTTGACCCAAGTTTAGCTGCATTATGATATACCTAATCTGTCGTCAAACTGAGCTGATTAATCGAATTGGAGCAATTTTAGTCGGTATTCAGCGGAGTAAATAATTTTAAAGTTTGAGAAAAAAAATGAATGTCTGACATGGCTAAAAATTATTTTAATGGTCTTCTAGGACCGGAAAACGGATTTTGTTGATATTCCCGCCCTCATCCGTTGTTGGTCGATGGACTATAATGGCCTGATTTTCATTGACAATATGGCATAGAAAATTAGGCTAAAAATTTCAGTCATTTTTGACGAAAATAGAAAAAGAAATTCTAACTTCGAAATAAATTTGAGAGAAGCAAAGCAGTTGCGCCACAATTAAGGCAAGGAATATGAGCGAAGGACCGTGATTAAAAAATCAAGAGTGGGAATAAGTGGTTTGTAAACTGTGACGTGCAATGGGTCTGAAAAGTTGAATCTCCCAAAAAGCATCAATTTTCCTCAACATTTAAACTTGAAATCATAAAATCAATCCATGGTCAAGGTCCCCTAATTATACTCAATATTTCAACTTGATATTATAAAATCAATCCAGGGTCAAGGTGAACTGTTGACGGGTCAACATTAAACATTTCTAACTTCCCTCAACACTTCAACTTGTAATCATAAAATCAATCTAGAGTCAAGGTCAGCTGCTGAAGGGGTCAACTATGATAATAATTTTCCTCAACATTTCAACTTGAAGTCGTAAAATTAATCCAGGGTCAAGGTCAACTGTTGACAAGTTAACTTTAAGCATCTTTAACTTTCCCCAACATTTTAACTTGAAATAATAAAATCAACTAGGGTAAAAGTCAACTAATTTTCCTCAACATATCAAATTAAAATCATAAAAACACTGCTTCCTAACATTCAACTTTTTTGTCAACGTGGAGCTAACCCAAGTGTTAAACATCAAATGGAAGAAAAATATTACAAGCATGTAGAGCATTAAAACTACCCCTACATTCAAAATTTCAGCCCCTGAGCTCCATTTGGAGGGTCTTAAGTATTTAGGGGGGGGGTATAGAATATCGAATAAATGACAAATAACTGCGTTTAGGAGCTAATTTACCCTTAATATGATCGCCCAAACCTGCGTATAACATCTCAGGGATGCATTTTTTGCCACCACTTCTTATATTTTTTTTAAACCAGTCCATATGGCTAAAAATTCACTGCCGAAGTGTCACACACGGATCTGGGTGACCAGCCCACCTTCAAGTGACAGATATAGAGGGTAGTACGTGCTGAAAACCTTATCTCCTAAATGCAGATGAAGTCGAGTTATAGGGGCTGAAATTTTGGATATAGGGGTAATTTTGTATGCTATACACACCTGTAAATTTTTTTAACTTGGATATGTCTTTGGGGTTGAGGTCATTTTGTGAAAATATAACGTTTTTGATGTAACGTTTTGAAGTTACATTTTTGATTTCATGATTTTGGTCTAAAACTCATGATGAAACACGAATATGCATTATTTTTGCACTTTTGTTAAAATGTTATTTTAAAAAATTGAAAAATATAAGAAACTGATTACTTTGGCACTTAATGTTGAAATGTTGACATGGATGTCTGATTAGAAAATTTAAAAAAAAATAAAAATTGATGACTTTTGCAATTTATTTTAAAATGTTATTTAAAAAGATTGAAGAAAATCAAAAACTGAAGAAACAGAAAAATTAAAAAATTAAAAATACGAAAATACAAAAAAATTAAAAAATAACATAAATATAAATAATAAAAACAATAAGAAATAAAAAAGTTGGAAAAATAAAAAAATTTGAAAAATAATAAAAATTGATGACTTTTGCACTTTATGTTAAAATGTTCACATGGATGTCCAATTTAAAGAAATAAAAAATGAAAAAAAATTGTTTGAAGTTTTTGATTAAAAACTTATGATGATGGATGATTATTTAATTTTTATTTTGCTAGGAAATAATAAAATCAAATATCAAAATGAAGCGAAGAGAATAGTGAACTTTTTTTATTTAAAATTTTTGATCAAAACTTGCGATAAAAGATGATTATGAATGATTTTTGCATTTTATGCTAAAATGTTGACGTGGATGTGTTGCATATCCATAATCTGGAATTTTTCCCTAAAAGGGAAAAGTGCCAAAAATTTTTCTCATTGGCATGTAACTTTTGGGGTAGGGCCACCTAACTATTCCCTCACCGGGGTTTCCCCTGTGCCTAGGTAGGTTCATCAAATTCCGGCCATGAAAACCTACTTGGTGTGTGACCCATCTATCATTTTAATTTCGTGGAAAATATTTAGCGCGGGTAATTTCACTTTTTTCATCTTCATACGACATTTATTTCAGCAATTCGAAGTGCAGCTTCATTAACTTATTTGAAATAGAGTGCCAACTTGGGATCAATGATCCATTGTGTAATTCTTTTGTTGGTTTAACGTGAAATATCAGTAAATATGTGCGCAGTTAATTTAAAAAGCTTTATATATAAATTCTATTTCAATATCAATCTCATAACTTATGGTAGGTATTTTTACTTGCGGTGCCACTTAATTGTTCACTGTAAGATTAAAATATATATAAAATGGTGGAATATGATACAATTTTCCAATAGCAGCGTGTTTACCAAGTGCGTAATCTTATAAAAAGGAGTGTTTAAAATTATACTTTAATTTTTATTTTTAGACATTATTGTACATTATAAAAGAAATCCGTTCTTTTATTCTTTGTGAGCTGTGTTGTGATAATTACGTATTGAATATGATAGAACTAATGAATGCTTAAATGCGAATTTACAATGTACTTTTCTCTCTCTTTCTTTCTTTCTTAATTTTTGAAAGTACATTACGAAGCCACGCATTAAAAATTTTACAAATCGATTCAATCTTTGTTTTCTACCTGCAACATTTTCAATTTTATATTATACTCGTGATACCTTTAACGCAGCTTAATTAGACTACTATATAATTTCTGCTTAATAACGCTTTCGGAGGACGGGTAAGTTATCTGTTAATTTCGGATATTTATTAGTAAATTGGAAAAAAACGAATGTGTGTTGATATTAGGTACCTATGTATTTTACTTAGGGGCTTATATAAAAAAATTAGCAGAAAAAATATTACTTAATTCTCTATAATCATTGTAAAGCTTTGTTTTCAGAACTGCTATAAAATGAGTATGGATATACGAATAATATCTCTATGCTTCGTGGTACATTTTGAGTTGGTAAGAAGTTGATTGTTGAGTAAATTGAAATTCGGGCTTTAAAGCAGCCCTTTTAAGTGTCTTTGCTATCTATATTAAGCAAGTTTTTATTTTCTAATACTTCTGCTTTGAATCACGTTTGCTTATGTATTTTAGTTTTTTGTTTTCTTACATCGTGTATGCATGTTCTGGTTGCTGGAAGTTTTTCGGTTGTGTTATTTTTGAGTTTGGTAGAATTATTGAGATTTGATTTCTACGATGGATTTCTCGAGTGATTTTTTGTTTTTTTTTTGTTGTTTTTTTTTTTTTTTTTTTGAAATGGCGTTTTTATTCTGAAATAAGACTAATTGAAAACAAAAAGAATATGTTGGTTTCTATTGATTCTAGTATTCTAATTACTCGTACCCACGAGTACGTAATGATGAAGAATAAAAAATTTTCGGGATGATAATTATGAGGGTTTGTATTTTCTTAAGGTTTCTATTCAGGCTGTAATTTCAATTTATCGTTTTGGATTATATCAATATGTATTTGAATATAGCCGCCTTTAATTTTCATTAATCGTACCAGTGGGTACCTAATTTCATTCATTTCATAAATTTACCATTGAATCAAATCATTTCGACTGTTACAATTTGTAAAAATTTATTGCCAATTAAGTTTCGAACATGTGTCCACGAGGTATAATTAATGCAGTATCTGCTTCGTTTTTCAGTTTTTAATCTGACAGGCAGGTTACCTATTAGTCTATGGGTGCGTGTGAAGATTGCAATATTTGGAGTCACCAGTTAGGTGGCTGCAAAAAGGTAAAAATATAAAAATCGTGATCTTTTTTTTTTGATTTATAAATTTTTTTCAGCGTCTTCAATTGTAAACATCTACGACCTATACTAAATCTATATGCCAAATTTCATTTCCCTAGCTCGATTGGAAGGGGAGTTATCCGAGGAACAAACACGAAAAAAACTACATTTTTAGGCCTGTGAGGGGTTGCAATGAGACTGAAAAGTCGAACGTCCCAAAATGCACATGTAGGATTTATATCTACTAAATCTACGTATCAAATTTCAACTTCGTAGCTCAATTCGGAGGGGAGTTATGTTATTCGTCAATTTTATGATTTTCCGCCCCCCCCTCATGGATCTTTGGGGTCAGAATTTGGTTGTTAGGGTAATTTTGAATGCTCTATACAGCTGTAAAAAATATTTTCATTTGGGGTACTTTCCCTTGTAGGTAACTTCCTGGCTCAATTTGAAGGGGAGATAGGGGAGGAAACCCCTTTTTTAAGGTCAGACAGGAGGGAAACCCTGATATGTTCCCTCTTAATTGACCTAGGAGGCTAATTTTTGGATATGTTATACAAATTTCGATTGTCTATCATTTAGCCCCTCAACACCCCCTCCTTCAAATTTGAGCTTATTTGAATATTGGCTTGAGATCATCCCCACTCCAGAATATACAAATTCGTCACCAATCTAAGCATATTTACCAATTTTCATCTATTTTGGTCGGTATCGAAATGAGCAAATGATTTTTAGTTTCGGGGGGGGGGATAAAATAAAAATAAATTTTTGGCATTGCTAAAAATTTTTGTAATGGTCCTCTAGGACCCTAAAGCTATTCCGCCCTTGTTCGCCGTAGGTCGATAGGCCTTAATAGCCTGGTTTTCATTGACAATATGTCATAAAAAATCAGGCTAAAGATATGTTTTGAATCTCGTTTAGAGTATTTGATTGAATTGAAAATACAGTTTACGTTGATGATGAATCATTGTCTGATATTGTTGGCCGTATTTTGATAAATCCACGAAATTAGGTGGTTATCATCCCAAAAGTATAGTGACTTTATCAAACAAGTTGTTGGCTTCCTTGCCTATGTTATTCTTCTTTAAAATATGGACACTGTTGTATAATTTTGACTACTGTCTAGGTCCATCTATTTAGTAGACTTTTGTCAAAATTATTCAAGTTGAATGCAGGAGTCGATTTTGATTAAAAATTTAATCGATGTTGTAATTTCGGTTCCTTTAATTTATAATTGTCGAGTCTCTGCCAGCGCTTTATTTTCTTAAACTTGGTTGTTCTTCTCTTTTCCATTCATTTCATCTTTATACCTTGGAGGTATCTAATTATTTTCAGTTCAATATGAAAGATTTTCTCATTTTTTGTTTCGTTGTAAGGAACTTTCTTAAATTCCAAAATCGAGATTTCATTTGTAAGCGGAATCTTTTTGTTTTTATTTTATTTAGGTATCTTTTTTTTACACGTAGCATTGAGCTTTTATTTATTAGAACATTGTAGAATGGTGTGTTGAAGCTTAGCTGCTACGCTGAACTGTGCTGTGTGTAAATATGTAGCACATTGCTTTGTTAAGTTATAATTTTCATACTATTCTCTTGTTAAGGTTAAAGATTTGTGCATGATTTCAGATATTTCGCGGTGAAATTTGATTTATTTAAAATTAAATTATTTCGCTTATTGTAATTTTAGGATCCGATGTCCCATCGAATTATCGAGAAAAGAAGAAGAGATCGTATGAATAACTGTCTTGCTGATCTCTCCCGATTGATTCCTGCCGAATACTTGAAGAAAGGTCGAGGGCGTATTGAGAAAACGGAGATAATCGAGATGGCTATAAAGCATATGAAATTTCTGCAAGCTCAGACTTACAGTGATAAGGCTGGTTAGTATTTTTTGATATGATGTTTCTACCTAGGTAAAGGTACAAAAAAATTGGATTATTACCACAGTTGGATCTACTCGAGTATGAGTACCTATGAAAAATTATGTGTTATGTATGATTAACAGACCTGTATGTCTGTTTACTTCTGGCTCATTTAATGTAACGTTGGCTAAAATCTTAATTAAGTCTATAAAAATTACAAAACCCTACATTTCCTTCCTGAAACGTTAAAGCTAAATGATGACGATTGCCTCACAAGACTACTTAGAGGAGATGGAAAAATCGTATCGGAAGATCCAAGGTCAAATTTGGATAATTTCGAAATGGAATGAGTCACCTACGAGAATGAATAAAATTTTCTAAATTAAAATATTAAAAATGAGACTTTGGAGGATCAAATTATCTAAGATTACTATGACAAAATCGAAATAAAGCAGGCATTTGTCACATTACAGTTGTGGATTATATCAAGTAGTTATACTATTAATATTTTACGAAGGAGCAGTCAGAAGTGTACATCGCCAATATGTACAAATGGTTGCCTATCATGTTGTACTTCAGGTACCTGCATAAACTTTATAATTCTTTTACCGGGCATAAGGCTAATTTCGGATGGCATTGTTGCCAACATTAAAAAAATGATACTGTGGTAATTTTATTGTTTTTTTTTTATGTTTAAAAAAAGTTGTCAGTGGTTGGGCACGGAGACTACACGCCAACTAAAGGTTCCAAATAGAAAGTCCAAAAAGGTCTCAAGTTTCACTTTTTTTGAACCTTGAAGCTATAGTTAAAGCTTCATCGTCCAGTAGCCAAAAACTTAGCAATAAGCTTCATTTTTTCAGCGTTTTTCTCTTTTTTTGACAATCTGTAAATCTAAATAAATTTCTGGGGTGGCAAGCTAACAGAAAGCTGAAAGCCAAAACACCAAAAGCCAAAAAATTATAAATAAAAAGTTTAGCCAAAAGTTGAAACTATATTTTCAAAACAGCTAAAGCCAACCTTTAACTGGTCTATTTTTCATTTCTCTTTTTGTGTTGTTCACCTGATTTTACATATCAAATTGCTAATGAACACCAGGCCTCTGCAGTCTTATCGTCTTACGGTGTATGGGGGGGGGGTGCGGGCAAATATCAACAAAATTCTTTTTGGGGTCCTAGAAGACCATTGCGACCATTTTCAGTCATGTTAGATATTTATTTTCATTTATTTTATTTTATTTTCTTTGCGCGAACATTAAAATCATTTACTCTGCTCGATGCTGACCAAAATTGCCAGAATTCGGTCCATCGAGACTTAGTTTGGCGGCAGATCAGATATATATGAGTAAGGATGATCTTGAATCAAAATTCAGTGATGCCCAAATTTAAGGGAGGGGGTGCGGGGAGGGCAAAAACGCAAAAATCGTTCCCTTTTGAATCAATCGATAGAAAATCCAAAGTTATATCCAAAAATCAACTTCCTACGTCAATTAGGAGAGGAGAAGGTCTGTTCCTCCTTTATCTCCCCCTCCCTCCAATTGATCTTGGTAATTTAAATTTGGTTTATGCATTCAATAGGTGCCCTAGATATGTTTTTTTGGGTGATTTCGACTTTTCAACCTCATTGCACCCCCTCACAGCCTCTAAAATGTGGTTTTGTTTCCGCCGAAGACTAAAATCATTTGCTCGGTTCTGTACTGGCCAAAATCATTACAATTCGATCAATCGGCTCATTCTCCAAATTGAGTTGAGAAGTTGAAATTTGGTGTATCGATTCAATAGGGTTCCCAAAAATTATTTGCTCAGCTTGATATCGACCGAATTCGATCAAATTTGAGAAATAGGCTTTAATTGGCGGCGAATTTGATATTCTGGAGTGAGGATTACCTCGAGTCAAAATTCGGAGTTTTCCCTATTCTTTTACCTTGCAAAAAGGCTGTTCCTCCTCTATCTCCCGTCCAAATTGAGCTAAGAAGTTGAAATATGTTATGTACACTTAGTAAGAGTCATAAATGTGCCTTTTGGGATTTTCGACTTTTTAGCCTCTTTGCACCCCCCCCCCCCTGATTCTCAAGAATGCAGTTTTTGGTCAGTTTTTCTTATTTTTTGAATTTGTTCCTCGCTTATCTCTCCTCCTTTCGTCAAATTGGGCTAGAAAGTTGATATTTTGTACACAGATTTAGTATAGGTCTTGGACGTGTGTTTTGGAGGTTTCAGCTATTCTCTCCATCATCTACTTGTACCCCCTTAGACCTCCTACCACTGTTGAAGAAAAAACAACTGGGAGAGCTTCATTGTTTTATAGCATGAGTGGATAATTTGAATACCTTTTTAATTCATGAAAATCAATCTCATTGAATTAAAATTTTCAGCCTGTGGAATATCTTGAAAAATATGAAAACAAAAAATAGAAAACTAAAAGCTGAAAGCTTGTATTGGAAAGCCTAAAGCCAGAAGTCAAAAGCTAAGGGCTAGCTTTTAGTTAGTCGTAAAAACTTACAAGAAGGCTGAAACTGAAAGCTAAAATTTTGTTATCAATAGTTCTGAACTTCCCTTTTTGGCTTGCAGTCTCTGGTTAGGTCGAAAGAGTGACCAATGAAATGGGTGAAAATAGTCAGATGCATATGTTACCTAATTCAAAACTTGAAGGGGTAATGAAACAAAAAAAAAATCAAAAATTCGTTGAAATATTTTTTGTGATTAGGGATACTTGCACAATTCTTCGAAGCGAGCGAAAATTGTTATTTGCGAAAATTGGCTATTTTCAAAATTGAAGGAGCGGTGTGCATGGAAGTTGTACAAACTTTACCTGATGAATTTTATTTCAGTCTTTCTAAAACAAAGTTGATATATTTTATTTTTACTACTGATAACACCGAATAAAAAGGAAATTACGATCCACATTCCATATACTCTCTTATTCAATTTTGAAATTAGACAATTTTTGTAAAGAACGATTTTTGTTCGTCGAGAAGAGATACGCAAGAATCCTTAACCACAAAAAATATTTCTACGATTTTAACCTTTTAAACTTTGAGTTGGGCTCATTTTTCACGCGACCATTTTTACTCATTTCATCGATCTCTACTCAACCTCTATATTATTTTTGAAAAATAAAAAAAATACAATTGCTGTACAGTATCACTTTTTTAATGCTAGCTACAAAGTCCTGTAGGCGCCAGGAGTACTGAGGCAACCATTTGTACTGATTGACGATGAACGCTTCTGACCATTTCCTCGTTAGTTAATGAACATTCTTGGAATTTGAAGGATTTCCGGTTACGGATAAACAATAAGCAGAGCTATTCTAACCTGTATGAAATTATTTTTCATTCAACATTCTACATCCCCAAGATCACTTATGGCGATTCTTTAAGATTTTGTATTTATTGATTTTTTTACGTGTATTAAAATTAAATTTTGTTCGTAATTAAAAATTTGAAAAGTAATTTAAATCTAAAAAAAAATTTATTCCCATATTTATAAATTTTAATTGTAACAGAAGGATTAAAAATGGCTAATTATGATGGCTACTTGTTTACACTTATCGCATTATTCTTTTTAATTTAACGTGACTGTGACGTTAATGAACTTTGATCACCTATTTGGCTGTTTTGGCTGTTGTAATTTCGTTAAATTATATATACTTACATGTATTTTTAATCTTCGTTGTACAAATTCTATCCGATAAGAAACATTTACTTTTCAATAATAACGTTGTGCAATTTAAAGACACGTTTTATAAACCGTGATTTCATAAAAATGCACCGTTTTCACTTCGAAATTTATCATTATTATTATTATTTTCTTTTTCAGAAAATTACGAAACTAAAATAGATAACGGACATCACATTGCGGTAGGTGAAACGTCTTACACGAATGCAGCAGGAATTCACGAACCTGAGTTGGCGTTTCGGGAACATTATAAATACGGATATCAAGAATGTTTGGCAGAGACTATGCATTTCCTTGTAGAATTAGAAGGGTTTTATCCGTCCGATACGTTGTGTCTCAAGTTGATGAACCATTTGCAAAAATATTTTGAAAAAATTACTCAAGGTTAGTTTTTATTTGAATAAAAATATAATACTGTAAACATTTGATTCTAAATTTATCGTTACATGCTAGTAAATGTAATACACCTAGTGTTATTTTTACATCTATAATTTTCATAACAAATGATAATCACACGTGCGTCTTAACTTAATAATATTGATAACAGCGGTGTAGTAAGTTGCCTAACATGATATCTTGAAGGAATAATTTCTAAACTTCAATACTTGATGGTTTGATTTTAAAAAAAATAATTATTCATTTTTTCAGGAGATAAAGTTGTCTATCGTAGTCCATTGGAGAACGTCGTCTCGCCAAATGCATACGAACCAAAGGTGAATAGTTGCTATTCGAGCAGTATTAGCGACGTCGAGGAACGTGATAGACGCAACTCAGTAATTTCAGTAGCTCATTGCGAAGAAAATTCGCCAAATGAAAATATAACTAATACCAGTCAACTAAGAGAAATGTTGGTAGGACCTCATCTGGGTTCATTTTATACATCTACCTCAATGAGACCAAATACCATACGAGGACGACAGGTATGCATTTCTTTTACCTAAGTAATTTGATGTACTTACGTATACGTATATTTATGTACATATATTAAAATATAATTGACAAATTATTTGTTCAGCATTCATCACCGGAACCGCTATCATCCTCTAGTGAGTCGATAACTACCGAAGCGGCGTCATCTCACGGATCTTTATTCAAGTTCAAAAATTATATCAAAGAACGATTCAGCGCCGAACATTCTAATCTAAATTACATACGTTATAATACCGAAACGTCAAACTGTATAAGTTTGACCGAAAACAAATCACCAGCTTCTTCAGTCGTCGTAGGTGGTACTAAACGTAAACCTGAATGCATAGACGAGTGCGATAATTCATCAACTCTTTCGCCTCCAAAAGAACTCAAACATATTGATGATCATTACCGTACATCTCCTAAGCCAGTGCCTATTTTCGCCCTACACGCTAAAGGTGCTTTCTATATACCATTATCTGTGGATAGTCATCTTCTTACACCATTTTTAACCGAGCTAAATAACGATTACGGCGTAAGTGGTTTCTCTCCTTCAATGGTTTTACATCCTGTTACAATTTCAGTCAATTTTAATCGACCTTCGTTATCGAAACCGAATGAATTTAAAACATTACTGTCGCAAACTATTTCCCATCATTCGAATACTCCTTTGCATGTAGTACCAGAATGTACGTAAACTGTTTACGTTGTAAATAAAATCCTACATACATATTTTAAATCAGTACGATATTTACGTGTTGGTAAAATGACTAGGTACGTCTGTAGAATTATCGAACAGACATTTGAGGCATTGCCTCAGCACTGAAATTTCAGCAGGTGACGATACTTACTTTTTCGAACAAAAGCATTAAATTTTAGTATTTTGCGCGCATTAAAAATTTGAATCCAGCTGTGAGATTATAGTCTTTCGAACTGATACGCTTACGTAGTTAAGCGGAATTCATAAATTCTGATTATAATATTGATTTGATTTTAATACTTATTTCTCAATTAATACTTTAATATTAAGAAGAATCGGTACTCTCGTCTAATACGTATCGTGGTAAATGTTACCATTCGATGATATTTGTGTAAAAATATGTGTTTTACATACTGAGGAATGGCAGATTACGGGGGCATATTCTGAATTCTTTTTTGCCTGAGCTGCTGACAAGAGTTTGAGAAGGAAAGTAATTGATTTAGAATAAAAGTAAACGTTCGTAAAATCTTGATATTAACGTAGGTACTTTAAGACAATGTATGAGTTAACAACGAGATTTTTGTGGATATTGTCCACAGTTTTGAAAAGAGTTTTTCAATATTATAAATTTTTTTATCAGCGCTTATCAATGATTTTGAACAATTCTGACATGGTTCAGTAGAAGTTCAAAATAAGATTTATTATTACTAACGATTTAATCTTCGTTCAAAATTATACTGTATGGAAGATTGTTTTTATACACTTGCACGGAGGTTTTTTCCGATATTTTTCTTGGTCCTTTTAAAAACAGCTTTTATAAGTAAACGTACCTTTTTCCAATTTTGGATGGTTTTCTAAACTAACTTTTACAAGAACTGAAGCGTTCAAATTTCAAACTATTCTGTGCTGTGTAAAGCTTAAGATTACCTTCAAGTAAAGACTCTGACCAAATAAAGACAATTGTGAATGCAAAATATGCCCTTATGGAAGCACTTTATGTTATTCCTGAATGTTGAGTAACTCGATGTCATATGTGTTGTTTTATAATTATTTTAATTCTATTGAATCATATATTGTTATTGTTGGAAGACTGTAAGTAATTTTTTATCTCGCGAAATTTACTCGTAAATTATAATTTATCGAAGTACTAAAATGTTTGTATGCTGCACCCACCCTTTTACCTAATTTTGATCTCTCAGCGGAGATTTTTTTATCCTCGTTTAGCGATGATAAGTCGTTGAATTATTTGTAATTTTTCCTCTTGCCGGATTTCTTCACATTTTATTTCATTCAAATATTATTATTACTGTTACTATTACTGTTATTATTATTATTATTGTTACATATGTACGCTCCTAATTTTTGAAGATGTGTTGCCTCTTTATTTATGATGATAACATGTTATCATAAGTTATTTGGGTATTCAATGTTATTTTCTTTTTTTAATTTGTATGTTCAATGCTTAAGTACACGTATATTGCATTGCAGGTATAGTCAAGATTACATAATGAAGTTTTCTCTGATTGCATTTATATTGTTTCAAAGGCTTGATTGTTATTATTTGTAATTTTAATTCCAAAAGTTTTTATTATCATATTTCGTTTTCATCTAATTTCTTGTCTTGAGTAGTGTTATTTCACGTACTTATATGAATTAGAATATTTTAAGTTGATGTAATTTTATGTTTGGTATTAAAAAGAATTTTTCGTTGTTGTGAATGTATGGTATACGCATTTTGATTTATTTTTCTGAAGTTTTATCCGGCATTTGCAAAAAAATTTGATTGTTACTTTTATCGTCATATATCAATGATGAATTAATAGAGCTTTTGACTTGCAGTATTTATTCGTTAAAAATGATGTCTTTATTTCGTTTATGTGTCTTTATACCATTGACCAGGTCGATGCTATTTGCCCACTACTTACAAAACTGATTCAACTTCAAATATCCGTTAGGTTTGAACCTTAACGTTTTATTTTATTCATTTATTTGATGAATTTTGGATCTGCGGTACAATAATTCAATGAATAACTTATCTAAGTGAATAATTATAATAATAAAAAACAGTGCATACTACCCGAATAATTAATTATTTTCATTTTTCACCTTTGTTGCCCGTCTTTCGGTGTTTTAGAACCTATAAAAATTAGATCATATGATAAGTAGCTATTACGTCAGTAATCACGTGACAAAAACTGTCCTAACAGCCACCACTTCCAGGGAATCATAAGCGTTTATTTCGTCGTTCTTGGTTGGTTTGTCGCGTCTGTCGCCATATTTATTTTCAGTTTCAAATTGTAATAAAGAAGAAAAATGGTTTAATCTTGATTTATTATCCGTTCGTTCAGTGTTTCAAGATGTATTAAAGTCGTGTGATGAATGCATTGAAATATTCAGTCGCTAAAATAATAATTAGGCCTATTATCTTGATAATGATGGAATAATTTAATTTGATTTTGTGTACTTCGTCAAACACATCGTTGAAAAACTGGCGTTCTTTTTAATTTTCATTGTATGGCCGCAAGAAGTATGTGATAATCAGGTATTATCAATGGTTTATAAATTTTATGATTTTTCCTTCTGTTTAGTGCATAAAATGAATACGGGGAGCTGCGTTTTAGTTATGAAACTATATAAAACAGTTGAACACAACGTTTTGTTTTGTGGTCAAGTACGTATTTTTAGATACCTTTTTGTATTTTTGCGCGGTATGTTGTGTTGTTATGTTACTGGTATGGAGAAAGTTTATTGCAAATTTAACTAATAATATCTTACTTATGAAATATTTCATCTTACATTCTTACCACGTATTGTGATACTAATAGAAATGGATTAGTCTTCTTTGTACACCAAGGTATACCAAAATTAGTAAAAAAATTATGTACAATGATATAACGATAATAAAATAAATATCGATCAGTTACCAATTGATCATACCGCACAGATATAAAATACTCTTATTCATACATTCAAGTTTTATTCTTCAAATGGTGATCATGCTTTTTTTGTTGTTTTCAGTGAAAAAGCTTTTCTCTTTGGTGACTCTGTTTGAGCAGGTTCTTCGGCTGAAGGTGAATTCTCGTCAGCGATCTGTTCATCATCCTGAGCCGTATCTTCTTCGTCCGGATTATTTTCATCATCAGCAGGTTCGTTTTCTTCAGGTTCATCATTATCGTAGACCGGACCGTCTTCCTGAGCTTCTTCCGTCTCATCCGCCGGTTGATCTTCGTCTTCGGCTGGTTCATCGGATTGTTGAGAATCTTTTTTACGATTACGATGTTCTTCTACCGATTCTTCTTTATCTTCGTGATTTTTATTGTTGTGTATTTGTTGAAGTAACGGTTCGTCGAACGGTGGTTGTATTTTACCGTAGGGTTGAAAGATCGGACCGGGATTTAAAATGTGTATCGGCCATTCGTTTTCTTTTGGTTCGGTTTCATTTTTAACGAATTCTATTTTACCCATTAGCGGATACAACGGTTTTGGTGTTTCATTGTTACCTTCCGGCGGTGGCTGAGTTGTCGTCGTTGTAGTTGTGGTTGTTGTCGGACTTGTTCTTTGTAAATCTATCGAAAATTGATCTGGAGCAGGGTACAGCATTTGTCCGGGATAAACGAAGTACCATTTGTATGATCCGTCCGGTTGAACGTAAGCTCTCAGGTAAGGTTCGCTGGATTGTTTAGATTTTTTAAATATGTTTATCGAATCGAGTATTTTTGATAATCGTGATTTCTTCGGCTCTATCGTAGGGGTTGGCTCATCTGTGTTTTTTTCATTTTGTGAGAATTTCAAAAATCCAGGAATGTGGAAGTATTTTGCTATAAAACCGGCATCCGTTGTTGTCGGGTTTGTTGTTTTTAATCCTTTAGTACGTTTCAACGTCGCCGCGTTCATCGTGCAAAGCGAACCCAGTGATATCTGTAGTGATTTATTGCAAACGTTAGTGATAACAATGGGTTTAAAATCGAATGAGCGAAATTTTACTCAGATTTTAACATGTGTTTAATTTAAAGCGAATGAAATTCTGCGCGAATATGTGATTAATTCAAGCAGGACGGTTGGTAGATTAGAAAGTATGAGAGATGATAAGAAGTTGATTATATTTGTATAATCTGTGGTTAGATTAGCTGAAGTATCGTTATGGTTACTTTTTCATTTGAATTATTTTTAAACTTGTAATTGCTTTTAAAGCCGGAAATCTTTTTACGAAATTTTTAAGCATCCCCTGAAAATGTATTGTTCGCATACTTTAGTGAAATTGAGAGAGTTTTGTGATTGGATATCTGTATTTTATTTACATATTTTAATATCATTTTTTAAAATGTATCAATTTCAAGGTTTTGTTGCTGATTTCGTTTAAGTAATTAATTATGCAGCAAAAAGAGACGCGAAATTGAAAATTCTTGTTACGAATACTTAGTTGCTACTCACCAATATTACAATAGTCTTCATTGTTGTTGCTAAATCAATAACACTTCATGAACAAAATCAAATCAGGTAATGTAAAATTCATGCTGATCTTACATGTAAAATACTGATACTGATCGAATATAGGATTAAAGTGACTGTTTCATAGACAGCGCTTTTTATCTCGATTAATTTTCCGATAAAATTAGATCGATTCCATGCATAATTTACATCGTCCAACTGATGAAATACCTTCATCGAAATCATTGCTGTATCTTCGCGTGGAGTTAGATTGAGATATGTGTTGGAATTTTTTGCGAATTGATTAAATTACAGTTTCAGAAGAAAAAAAAGAAAGAACGCCCCCCCCCATCCTTAATTAATACATAGTGTATCTGCTGATTCTCGTATTTTTATACTCGAGTTCCTCTGTTCAAGTGCTTACTACATATCTGATTTGGAATTTTACCAAATTTGTCTTTATTGTGTGGTCTACGCTGCGTGTAAAATTAAAATATGATTTGTGTATAACAGAAACTTTTTTCGCCGTAAAAATAATTCAAATCAGAGCTTAGAATAATTCTGATGTAAAATGGTAGAAGATTTTTATCTGACTGTTTCGTTGATTTTTTTTTTGTTAAATTTCTTCTATCAATATCGTTCGTAGTATTTACCGATAATTAGAAAAACTGTTCGACTAATTTAAAATTAATTTTTCCGATATCTACGAACCGTTTCAAAATGGAAATTATTATTCCACAATACGATATTCTTTAAAGTAATTTATCAACGCTTAATGAATATTTTTTCTGATATAATAATTGATGAATGATGATCTTTGTATGTGTAGGTAATTTGTAGAATTTATCATCATCGTTGAAAAATCCATCTTTGTTTTCTTATTTTACAAATACTTCTACCTACTAACTCTGGTTACATTTTTTTTAAAAATCCTTTCCTACCTTCCTACGTGAAAAATCGAAAGTTGTAATACATCCAATTGAGTAAATTACGAACTACAGCGTTTGGTTCCATAATGAAAGCTTATAAACACAATATATTTAAGCATCGTCATTTATTTATGATAATGGCGTATGCTATTACGGCAGATAACAACAAATTTCGATTTCTGTAGGTAGGTTAGGTACGTATCCATAATCTTATCGTACATTACAGCGAAAGATTTTCGTTGTGATGCGGTTACCGAGGTTTATGAATTGATCGTTCTTATTGGGATGGTATTATCGTTGAGACAGGTTGTTTCCAAATTTCAAGCCCGGATTAAGTGGTTCTTTTAGCCTTGCCTTAAATGCGAGAAAAATCTTACTTTCGAGAAAATGGAACAACGACGAAACATGGAAAATCTGCTACGTTACCTGTGAGAGGTTTAATTCCATATTACAACTTGAAATGTTATACCTGAAAAATTTGATTTTATAGTAATTTGATATCACGATAGAAAAGTGTACTGTTGCGCTGCTATAATGTAAGTTGAGCTGACTACTTCAAAAAATGGGATAGAATATTGTCGTCTTTGTTTGCTCTATATTCTATAGTGAAGTGTAATTGTATATGGGTGTTGTGACGAAGTTCCTATTCATTTTTTTAAAATTTGAATTTATTTTCTTTGATGATCGATTTACATGCCTCTGAATTCGACTCCGACTGGGCACTTACGTATATTTTTTAGTGTACATGTTTTTAATTGTTTTAAAGTTAAACCTGAAATGAATCAACTTCGTAATCACCTAGGAATCACTAGAAATTGATATTTAAATTCGGTAATGTACGAAATTCGATTTGATTTGATTTCATTGTCACTCGAATGGGAAATTGTACAGATTACTAAATGTTACTTATAAACTGTTGGTAATAGTGTTATACAAACAGAGTTTCTCCCTTTGCCAACTGCTTTTATAGATAGAGCTAAGAAATTATTCATTAAATAAATTTAAGTTTTATTAATGCTACGTGAACTTCATAAGTAAAGATTGCAAATTGTGCTTCGAGCTTTGCAAGTGGTATTTCGGTTTCTTTAGAATGATTCATTATCATAACTTGATGCTAAATGACCAGCTCTTTATTGATGTGATGATTTGAGTTATTGATTCGTTCGAATTATGGTCCAGTTATTTTCACTTTTGAAAACTAATCCAGTCGTTTATGAATAATTCTGTCACGCTCGTTATCGGATTTTGAAAGTAATACGATATTCGTGTTATACAAGGTCGATTTATCGGAAATTGACTCCACAATCTTGAAAATTCTTCAAATGAAAATCGGTTGGGGTATTAAAAGGCCATTAAAACTATTTTTGACGACGTCAGATATTTATTTTTATTTTTTTCCAAAGACTAGAATTATTTATTGTGCTCCATACTGATTAAAATCACTCCAACTCGGTTAATAGGCTCAGCTTGGTGGTAGATTTGGAATTTTCACTAGAGTAGTTGTAGAGCTCAATCTCAAAACTTACTTACATTTTGGGAATCATCTTAAGCTAGATAAAAATTACCAATATTTTTAATCAGATTTCTTCTGTCTTATTGTTAAAGGATACTAAATTTTAACAGATTAACGACTTCCAGTTAAGGTGGAACAGAGAAAACAAGTAACTGTATAATTCCCTTCCCTGTCTTTTTGAAGATCTTGTTATTACATGTGACTCTACGCAGTCTGGTTATAGCTGATTTGCTCGGAGCGATTCAACACCGTATTTCTGCTGACGAGCTTCCATCTGCTTCGATGATGTAGCCTAAATACACAAAAGCGTTCATCTTTTTGTATTCGCTCAGAGTTGTAGAAACTGAAAGACACTTGGCGATCCACCAACATGACTTGTTTTTGATGTATTAATGCAAAGTCCTAGTTTTTTGTTGGCTATCTTCACCAGGTTGACGAGCTCCGCCATTTCCTCTTCATCCAAGGCAATCAAGGTGGTATCATCTGCATATTGCAGATTAGAGATTCTTCTTCCTCCAATGAAATCATCACCTGTCCAATGTTCTAAAGCCTCGCTAATTATATGCTCACCATAGATATTGAATAATTGCGGGGATAATATGCATCCTTGACACACCTCTTGATCCGCTTGAAAAACCTCAGATTTTTCACTATCATATCTCACCACCATAGAATTAAACTCATATAGGGACTCCACCAAACCTGCTATATGAGCAGGGATTCTCATCTCTCTTAAAACTTTGTAGAGCTTCTTCCAATTCACGCAGTCAAAGACTTTAACATAATCTATGAGATACATCACTACAGGTATGTTGAATTCCCTGTGCTTTTCAATGATTTGCTGGACATTCATTATCTTTTCCCTTCTGTCTCTTCTTGACATGAACCCAGCTTGTTCAGGTGAAATTTGCCTGTATGGATATTCCTTGATCTGGTTGTTTCGGATTTGTAACATGAAAAAATTGAAAAATATGCAGAGAAATTAATGTTCGGCTCCTCTTTACCTGTTACTTCAATTGTAGGAACTAGTTGGTTTACCTCTGGTGTTCTACTGTCTTGGCACAACTGCTCACAGTATGTTTTTCTGCTGTTCAGAATTCGTGTACAATCCCACGCAATTGTACCATCGAAGGTTGAAATTTGATATATAAATGTAGTAGAGGTCTCAGCTACACTTTTTGAGGTTTTAACTTTTCATACCTATTTCACCTCCTCACAGCGCCAAAAATGTAGTTTTTTGGTTGGTTTTTCTGATTTTTGGAGTTCAAGACTCGCATAATTCCCCTCCAAATTAAGCTCATCATCTTTCTTGATTTCGCGAGTTCTGCATCTAAAATCTCTAGCGATCTGGCGTAGTTTTTTGTATACTGCACTGGTCTCATTGTGGTCTGCGTATTCCTGTATTTCATTGTAGGTTTGGTCAAGGTAAGCTTTTCTATCTCTATGACAACATTGCTAGACTGATCTGTTCAGTTGCCTATATTCTTCATTGTCGTCACAACATTAGACTTGCCTATGCTGCTCTATAATCAGCAGGGTGTCCTCTGTTATCCATGGCTGCTTTTTTCTAACACGCGTTCTCTTTCCTTAATAACTGACTCACGTGCACTAGTAATCTCAGTTTTTTGATATCTTCCCCCTTGGTGTTTGGGCCCTTGTATCCGAACACGTGATATTTGCCCTAGCAGCCACTTTCTTCAATTCGCCATTAGTTGGAAAAATCCGTGTTTTCTTATTTGGCCTTTTCACGCGGATTCGGAGACATACTCCTGCCACCAGGAGTTGATGACCTGCTGCTGTACCAGCTCTTGGATAAGTTTTGGCTCTAATAATTGACGATTTCCATCTTTTGTGGATTAGAACATAGCCATGACTACCAACTACTCCATAATAAGCAATATTGCTATCAGTCTTCCCAATTTTGGCATTAAGTTTCCCAGCAACAGTTTTATGTCAGTTCTTGATAGTGAAGCTATTGTTTCTTCAAGGACACTGTATGATTCTTTAATTTCTTCATTTGGTGCTGCACTGGTTGGGGCATATGCTTGGGTGACACTCCCTGCAGCTAACTTACCTGCAGTCTTCAGGCCTCGTACATTCCACATGGCTGTTTTGCTGATCTTCTTCGCTAAGTTAAACCGATTAGCGCGAATGGATTTTTTTAGCACCCCTGCCCCATTTAAGGGCACTGGAACTCGGGGCCTCTTAAATTAATTGCACTCGTTAGGTGTTTCTTGCGAAAATGACCATTGTGAGTTCGCAAATCCTTCAGTGGTAGCCAGTTTACTCTTTTAGCGTGGAGAAGTCTGAACTGCTTGTGTGTGTTGATATGTGAAGAGTGAATTATGCAAGTATTAATGATACGCTACTGTAGACCAGCGAGGAAGAAAGAGTTCCCCTGGTTTTCTTCAAGTCACCTCTTAAGTTAGGCAGAGAATGCCATGGAAAAATAAACGCATTCTAGAGTATTTTGGACATGTGACCAGAAGAGAAGTCGGTCGGAAATCTCGAAAAAGACATCATTTTTTTTGGTAAGGCCCCTGATAAGAGAGGGAGAGGAGGATCTCCGACCAGATGGCCTGATGTCATCAAAGCACGAATGGGCTCTGTGGTAAAAGCTGCTTCACAGGCATGGATTGTGATAGATGATGTGCTCTTTTAGGTGCAATATGGTCGTAAACGACTGAGACCTACTGGTGATGAGTTTTTCGGACTTTTCACACTTATACCGATACCAACAAGACTCGATCCTTTTTTTTTTTTTTTTAGTAAATGAAGGTGAAGGGCTTCAGACCTTCAAAAATTTTGACCTATTTCCGTCTATGGTTACTTTTTAAGTCATTTAGACATGGAATGAGTCAGTGGTTTTTTGAAATTTTTCTTCACGTAGGTCTCCCTCAAACTGAGATGGGGGCCTGAAATTTGATAAGTTTGTTTCGTAAGGGCCTTAGATGTACCTTTTGAGAGTTTCAACCAAGGCATCGGAGCCTCCAAATGGTTTCGACTACATAATTGTTTTCATATGAGGCGAAGCCTGAGCAACAAGGCTCCAGAACCCGTTCTATTAGTCATCCACCACGAGCTGCCCTATCAGACACTATCAGAGGCTGCAATTGCCAAAAGAATGAGAAGTAAAGCCTGATAGGGGAGCCCCAGTGGCCAAGCTCCGCCCATAAGAAAACAACGGCGTGATCGGAGCTCATAATTGGGACCAATACATCCCATATTTATTGCTTATTGGCGTAACTGAAAAATTACCAGTATTTGACGAAATGCGGTTGTTTTATTTTCTTACCTTTTCCAACGTGCCCTACACTCGTGTTGATCCCAGTAATTTGGAAATTTCGTATGGTTAAACGTGCTGTTGGACTATCACGCGCCTATTACAAGCGAAAAATTGAGGTTTAACTTTACATCATCGTATATCACCGTAAGTGGACGTTTAATTTACTTAATGGAGTTGAAAATTAGCGGATAAAAATTTTCGGCGGCGTTACAAAATACTGGTTCAATTTCTCATTTTATTTTATTTTTTCACTCGGTTGTCGCCATCAGGTGGATGGTTTACGACGAAGCTGCGATTTTTATTCGAAATTTTTCGCTTCTCGACGTCGTAGACTTGGTCGACGTGTAAATTTTAATATTCCATTAACGCGGTGAAAACTTTTTACTAAAGATTATTTCCGGATGAGTTTTTTTTTTCCACTTCTTATAATACTCTTTTTTTTTTCTCGTATTGAACAGATCAGAAAAAGTTTTAATCAAATTGGAATATAAATTTGAAAAATGATAGGCGTAAAAGCTGCTTTAAGATTAGCGTTATTTAAAATTCACTACCCGTATAATTATGAGCTGGCGTTGCGGGGAAGGAGAACAGACAGAGTTAACTTGATGTTTAAACTTCTCGTATTAGGTACAGCGGCATCGAGAGAAATTTCATAGTATTCGGCGTAAATGATTTTCGCCCAAGTGTTGGTTTCGTCGTTCGCGGTTTAATTCGAATGTAATATTTATTTTGCGAGAAAAGTTTAAAACGAATACGATTTCACGTTCCGGTAAACGTATCTCAATTGAAATTTTAAACATGTGGCGCGAATTAAATCATAATTAATTTTTCAATTAAAATAATGAATAGAAGCAGGAAAGCGAGTGAATCGGCCAAATGACAAGATTTATTATCAAATTTGGTAGTGACATTTTCAGATAGAGCAATTATAAACAAATTCATCAGGTTGGCGACATGCGACGCTTTTTTTTCCTCCCCCTCCCCCCCTCACGTAGTAAGTTAAGAGTGAAGGTGGATGGGTTAGGTAGCTAAAAAATACGCCCTGAAATGCGACAATTTACCGCACAACGTGAAATATTTTTACGCAAGTATTTTCAATTAAAAACTTCTCTCGTCGGAGTTTGAAATTCGTGTTACCTTTCGTATGACCCCTTCTTCGGATTCGTTTTGCAGACTGTTTTGTAATTCAGTTGTTGTAACTTACTCTTCTTGGTCTGATTGTGACCGATTTCAACGAAGAATAATTGTAACGTCTTTTTTTTTTCTTTTATTCATTTTCAGTGTAAGTGTAATAATTTGAGATATTCTCGGTTTACACGAATAGAAATTTGTTTAAAAAGTGTACCAACACACATTTATACACACACACACACACCCACGTGCACGTAGAATACATAATATTATTCTCTTATATAGGAGTACATACTAAACAATGACAAATATAATATTGCGAGACGGTAAACATTATGGAAATTACTTTTCATGTTAGACGATAAAATAAAGTAAAGAAAAGGTAGACGCGCCGCGCATTTATTCGTTGAAAAATGTAAAATTTCCCCATTCGTCTTAGACATAATAAAACAATTTAGCCGACAACATGGTCGATCGGTTTCGCCTCTCAGACGAGTAATGGCTTAATGCGTGTTATAATACATGAAATAACTTTAAATTGCAATTCTCATACATTTTAATCAAGTTGGCGAAATTGTACGGTTTATCCTGTGTAATGTTTTTCACTTGTTTTTTTTTTGCTCCCTTCTTTTAACTTGTAAAAAGAGGAAAAAAAAACAATTGCGTAGCTTTTTGTTGGTACATGTATAAAAGCAGCTTTTTCATTTTTATTTTTCTCGCTTGATTAAACTTTGCATCGAGTTACGTGCGCACAGTTCCTTTGGTCGGATTGCCGAGTATTATAATGTCGCCGAAGAAATATTTTGCGAATTTCTTCTTCTTGAGCTCTGGCACATCAAGCTTTTTCTTTACTTTTCACAACGTTGAATTTCGTGTAAAAATTATCGTCTAAATTGTACCTAATACGATGTTTTGTAACGTGGAACGAATGGATAGACTTGGTTGAAAAAGCAGCACAATATGTTGTGTTCATGACTGTAGTTTTTACCTAAAAGTTAATAACAACATAAACACGAATTTAGAATTCGTTTTTAGAAAAATTAATATTACTTTACCTTGTACTTATTCACTGTGAGGCGAGTTGCTCGTAGATTTTGTATTTTGAAAGTCTAACCATAATGTCAGAGGGCAATGGAAAGTAGGTCAAGTGGGATAATTTCAAATGATTTTTTTTTAGCCTGATTTTCTATGTCATATTATCAATGAAAACCAGGCTGCTACAGTCTATCGACCAACGGTGGATGAGTGGGGAATGTCAACAAGATCCATTTTGGGGTCTTAGAAGACCATCAAGGCGATTTTTACCCATGTTAGATATTTATTTTTATTTTTTTTCCAGAACGTTGAAATCATTTACTGTGCTCGATACCGACCGAAATCGTTCCAATTTGGTCAATCGGCTCAGTTTGACAGTGGATTTGATATATATGAGTGAAGATAAATTTGGGTAAAAATTCAGTTTTTCCCAATTTTGGGGGAATGGGGTGCTGAGAGGTCAAAAATACAAAAATTTCCCTTTTTAAAGCTAATTGATATAAAATCAAATGTTATATAACATATCCAAAAACCAACCTCCTGAGTCAATTAGAATGGGAGATATGAGGGTTTTCGCCTTTTTTTGACTCTGAAAAAGGGCTGTTCCTCGCCTATCTCTCCACCAAATTGAGTTAGGAAGTTGAAATTTGGTATGTACATTCAGTTGGGGCTCTAAACGCGCCGTTTGGAGGATTCCAAATTTTTAACTCCATTATATCTCCTCCCTCGCCTCCCCCCTCCCAAGTTGGTTTTTGATCACTTTTTTTCATTTTTGGAGTTTTTCGAGTTTGCTCCTCACATAACTCCCCTCTAAATTGAACTAGGAACTTGAAATTAGGTATGTACATTTAGTAGCAGCCCTAGATCTGCCTTTTGGGGGTCTCAGCTTTTCAGCCCCATTTCACCCCCTTACAGTCCTAAAAATGGGGGGTGTTTGGGTAATTTTTCTTATTTTTTGAGTTTCTTCCTCGTAAAACACCCCTCCAAATTGATCTAGGAAGTTGAAGTTAGGTATGTATATTTAGTGGGGACCCTTCATTTAAAAAACAGTCGTATAACAATTATTTATAGTAGATGTAATTTTTTGAGTTTGATTTTTTCTGTCACAGTATCAAAGGAAATCAGACTATTACCATCTATCAACCTACATCAGACGCAGGGGAAAGTATCAAAAAAAATCCATAATAGTATAACGGTTGCTAGCAAATTAATGATATCAGTTTTGTGTTCGTCAACATATGTATATTTTAGTCTTGTCATATTGCTGGGGTAAAGTACCTACACATTACACACCCTCTCAGCAGATCCATGGAAAAGGTAATTTTCATGAAAGAGAGCACCTTTAAGGAAAATTTTCAAGTCAAGTTACCAAGAAATAGAAATTGGCTGAATTTTAAAAATGACTGCCATTTTGATTGACAGGTAAACTGAAATTTCACTTTTGGGCGTGTAATTCAAAAATTACAGAGCTTACCAAAATGTTATGGGATAAAAAATGTTCTTGGTAAAATTTTTAAACCATTTTTCTCTCTTGGCCAGTTTTATGAGTGAAATTTCAATGTACCTGGTTTCGTATCTAATTGACCTAAAATATGAGAAAAATTATCGAAAATTGAGAAAAAATTTGATCATAACGGTTAAAAATCGCAGAAAATTAATCCAAAATCACGAAAAAAATGTTAAAAAGTGAGTGAAAACTGACCTGAAATAATTGTTGAAAATCATCGAAAATCGAGTAAATATTTGAAAAAAATTGGTAAAAAGTGCAGAATATTAATTAAAAATCATGAAAAATTACGGAAGAGTGAATGAAGATTGGGAAAAAGTTTGCCAAAAATGAGTAAGAATTGTAAAAAATGGATCGAATATCGTGATGAGGTTTTGAGAAATGGACAAAAAACGATTATAAGCGGGAAAAGTGCAGAAATTTGGTGAAAATTTGAGAAAAAATGTTGAAAAATGGATTGAAAATCGTCATAAATTCGATACAAGTTTGATAAAAATTGGTAAAAAGTGAAGAATATTGAACAAAAATTATGAAAAATTGTATGAAAATTAATGAAAATTGACCTAAATTATGAAAAATAGTTGTTTGAAATGATCAAAAATTGAGAAAAAGTTCGATGAAAGTGAGTTAAAATTGCAAAAAATTGAACAAAAAATCATGGAAAATTATAGAAAAATGAGTGAATATTCATCTAAATTATGAAAAAAGTATTTGGAAATCATCGGAAGTTGGGTAAAAATTTGACAAAAAATTGATCAAAAAAAATCAAGAGAAATTATTTAAATTTGAGTGAAAATTGACCTAAATTATGAAAAAATCGTTAAAAATCATTAAGAATTGGGTAAAAATTTGGCGAAAAGAGGACAAAAATTACAGAAAACTTTTCATGATTTTTGAAAAATATTCTACATTTTTTACTCAATTTTCGACGATTTTTAACACTTTTTCAGGTCAATTTTCACCCGGATTTCAACTCCTTCTCTGTAATGTATTGTAATTTTTAATCAATCATTAGCTTTAACTTTTTAAACATTTTTTCATGATTTTTGATCTAATTTTTGCCTTTTTTACACATTTTAGTCAAATTTTTACCTTATCTTCGATAATTTCCAACGTTTTTTTTTTTCCATAATTTTGATTCTCTTGTACCCATTTTTACACATTTGCATTTGAGTTTTGATCAATTTTCTCGACTTTTTACCCATGATTATCACAATTTCTACCTGATTTTCCATTATTTTTAACAATTTTTTGCATATATTTTTTGAAAATCAGGCTGAAAAAGTGTGATTTTTTTTATGGTTATTTACCTGAAAATTCAACTTTGGAAGAGTCTGTGTCTCAGGTTAATTTTCCAAAAATGAATAGTACTGGAATCTTTACTACGCTCATTTGACCACATTTTGTAACCACTGCTCACTCATGGTACTTCGATTTCGAAAAAACTATAGATAGTTTGGTGCGTATACAGTAAACGAGAATCACGTCCCATTTTACGATCATCATCATCATCATCATCTTTGTGTTGTGTAAAAGCGTACAATTGTGTATTGTAAAGTGACCATGTATGAATGTGCATACAAAAGAAAGAGACACTCCTAACAGGTACGAGAAATAGGGCACAATGTCAGCCCCAAATCGACGATTTTTCTCCTACTTTTGGTAAATTGTCTAAAAGTACGTACGTATACGAAATGGATTTCGAAAATATCACATATAGTCGTAAGTGAAAACTGAGAATGACTGAAACGGAAGAGGAATGGTAAACTGAGAGGATATAGAAAAATAATTTACACGGCCGATGATCGCGTTGATGGGTACATTTATAGAGCTGAGTTAGGATTTAGCTTGGAAAGTATAGAGCTGCGTACGTGTACATATAAGTACGTATATTTTCGTGCTTACTTATTTGTACGAAAGAATGAGATGGCAAAAGAAAACCCTAGAGAGAAATTGGTTTTTCAGAAGCATAGCAATTGGGAAAAAATGAAAGTTTTTGAAACGACGAGCAATGTGACGGTGGCAAGAGCTTTCGCATATGGAACACCTTTATCGGCTTTAAAACGTCCGCTCAAAAGTAGTTCATTTGGTGGTAGGTTAGGTAGATATCGAGACCAATATGTAGGTAGCTAGGTAGCTATTTTCCTCGCCAACTGTACATACAATAACATACGTAGATGTAACGTACACATGACACCCGTCACCCTTGTAATGATATACCTAACGTCGCTTGCTCGAGAGTTTATCTCCGAAGTTTAGGTTAGTGTATTTGTTAACTTTCACTCTCTTAAATATACGTGATGAGTTAAAACTAAACCGAAAACGATCGATAATATTATAATAAATGTTGGTAATTTCTATCGCCACAGTTTCCCATCTACTTGCACAGGTGTATATCCGTAACATATGTAAACCATGTAGAGTAATAACCAACTTAGGACGATTACCGTAGCAAACGTTATCACGTAGAATATTATTTCCCATAAATAATTATTCTCGACTTGTACGATATCGTTATTTCGAACGTTTTTCGAATGTGTTTCCGTAAACAAAACGAGTCTATTTGGAATGAACGCGTACTTATAAATGTATGTGGATGGATATCTACTTATGACTATCGTTGGAAAGATTTTTCCAGTATGCTAATTCGATGTTTGAAGTTTCTTTCTTGGTTTCTTTTATCAAATTATTATTTTTAGTGCTAATTTCTTCGTCATATTGTTATTGAAAATGTACGCATTGCAGTCTAATGTACCAACAACTAGACTGTCCAACAGGGAGTAAAAGGAGCGGAAAAGTAATGAAATTGGACTAAAATTGAAAAACTGTTCACTGATGAATTCATTGTTCATTAATTTTTAATATACTCAAAATCAAAATGAGAAAAAAGCATCCATTTGCGATGCTTTTTTCCTCATCAGTAGTAAGGGTAAAGGGCTGTAATGGCACTACCACCAAAACTCACATCTAGGTCCTATACAAAATTTATATACTATATTTCAACGTCCTAATTCAATTTGGGGAGGAATTATGCGAGGATCAAACTCAAAAAATAAGAAAAACCTAATAAAAAACACATATTTGGGGCTGTGAGAGAGTGCAATTTGGCTAAAAAGACGAGACCCCCCAAAAAGCACATCTAGTGCCTTTACTAAATGTACATACTAATTTCAACTTCCCAGCTCAATTTGGAGGAGAGTTATGCGAGGAACAAACTCAAAAAATTACAAAAATAAGTAACAGCGATCAAAAAACCACTAGGAAGTGAAAGGGGAGTAATAAGGCTTAAAAGTTGAAACTCCCAAAAGGCACATCTAAGGCCCCAACTGAATGTACACATTAAATTTCAACTTCCTAGCACAATTTGGTGGGGAGATAGGGGAAAAACAGCACTTTTTGAAGGTCAAAAAGGGGGAAACCCCCCACATGTCCCTTTTAATTGACTTAAGAGGTTGATTTTCGGAAATGATACACAACATTTGATTCTCTATCAATTAGCTTAAAAAAGGGATATTTTTTGTGTTATTGACCCTTCAGCAACCTTTCCCCGAAAATGGGACAAAACTGAATTTTGACACAAATTTTCTGAGCCGATTGATCGCATTGGAGCAATTTTGGTCGGTATTGAGCGAAGTAAATGATTTTAACATTCGGGGAAAAAAATAAAAATAAATATTTGACATGGCTAAAAATCGTTTTAATGGTTTTCTAGGACCCCAAAACGGATTTTGTTGATATTCCCTCTTATCCGCCATTCGTTGATAGACTGTAATAGCCTGGTTTTCATCGATAGTATGACATAGAAAATCAAGCTAGAGACCAAAAAAAAACCACTTTTTCGGGGCTGTGAAGAGCTGTGAGGGAGGGGGTGGGGGTGAAAAACCGAAATTCTCAAAGGATACATCTAGGATCCTTGCTAAAGTTACATGCCGAGTTTCAACTTTCTAGCTCAATTGAGAAGGAGAAGATATACGAGGGACAACCATTTTTCAATGTATGTCAAAAAGGGGAATAACCCTTCACGTCTCCCTTCCTAATCGACTTGGAAAGTTGATTTTTGGATATGTTATACAACTTTCGATTCTCTATCGATTTGGCTCAAAAAGGAATAATATTTGCGTTTTTGACTCCTCAACACCCCTCCCCCAGATTTGGCCATAACTGAATTTTGACCCAAGTTCATCCCTACTCGTACATATCTAATACGCCGCCAAACTGAATCGATTGACCGAATTGTAGCGATTTTAGTGAGTATCAAGCAGAGTAAATGATTTTAGTGTTCGGAAAAAAAACAGCCTAGAAAATTATATTTTAGGGGCTGTGGAGGGATGAAATGAGGCTGAAAAAAGTTGAAACCACCAAAAAGTATATCTGAGGCTCGTAAATTTTCCCCTCAGCACCCTCTCCCCCAAATTTGGGCATAACTGAATTTCGCCTCGAGGTCATTCCCACTCTAGAATATCAAATCTGCCTCCAATCGAAGCTTATTTCTCAAATTTTATCGATTTTGGCTGGTATTGCGCTGAATAAATTATTTTCAGTTTACGGGTAAAAATGTAAAAAAAAAATAAAAATGAATATCGGACATGACTAAAAATAATCACAATGGCCTTCTAAGATCCCAAAACGGATTTTATTTAAACCATAACAGGTAGTTTAGACTTCATTGACATGGGGACGATCAAAATCAGGCTACAAATTTTGCCTATCTCGTGCATCGCTCCACTCGACCAGAAGTATATAAGTTAATAGAATTGCATACTTGGTTCGCCGCGAAAACATGTCAAACCTATTCAGCATTACTTGTTTGAAGTTTAGCGAAAGCTGTTGGTGAATAAGCCGTGCGAAAATTGCTCCTGTGGGGTTTTGAAATGATTCTTCAAAGATTGGTAGGGGTATCATTATAAAATATCCTTGACCAAAGTTTTGAACCCTCAACACCTTCCGTTCTTAAAATGGACGTCTTCATCTAAAAGATATGTACGAATTTTTTTTTGATGATATAAATGGACGGATGTTTTCAATTTTTTTGGTATGTTGTAAACACTAAATTAGAGACTTTCTAGAAAAAATGAACGCTTCCCCCTCCACCCACTATAATTCTATTCTTGACGACTTGCTTGATTTTTTATATATTTGAAATGTGGATAACGATTTCATAAAATTATAATATATGTTTCGGATTTATTTTTAGGTCTTTAATCGGATATATATTCTTCAAAATCTTTACGAGGGTACGTCATAGTTATAATTTGAAAAATCTTCGGATATGTGGTGGTGTTGGAGATTAGGGGAGGGGTTGGCAGCGTATTCAAAAAATTGACCATTGATAAAATACATAGTCCTAACATTTTGTATACTTGTTACTCAGATCAGTTGAAGAACGTCTAAACCGTAAAACGTGCCAAAATCGCCCTCCCCCCACGGTTGATTTTCTACGTCATATTATCAATGAAACCCACATTATTACAGCGGGACTACTGACCTAGAGCAGCTGAGATAGGGAGAATTAACAAAATCCGTTTCGGGATCCCAAAAGACCGTCAAGATCAATTTTGAACGTTTCAGATTCCGAACTTTCTACCCCTCTCCCGGGCTAAAATCAAGTTACTCGGCACGATACAGACTGTAAACGTTCAAATTCGTCAGATAAACTTGGATTGGCAGCGGATTAGATATAAATGAGTGAGGATGACCTTGATTCAAAATTCACAACTGTCTAAAATTAGAGGGAGGAGCGCCAAGGGGTCTAAAATAGCAAAAGTTGTTTGGTTTGAACTTTTGAGCCAATGGATATAAAATCAAAACTTATATAACGTATCCAAAAATCGGTCTCCTACGTAAATTAAGAGGGAAATGTGAGCTGCTTCTCCCTTTTTGGTCTTTAAAAAGGGCTGTTCCCCGCTAATCTTCCTTTCAAATTTGTTCGGGAGTTGAAAATTGGTATGCTGATTTCATAGATATTCTGACTGTATCTTTTGGAGGTTTCGACTGTTTAGCTCAATTATGCGCTTTTACAGCACCAAAAATATTAGTTTTCCGGACATATTTACTTTTTTTTTCGAATTTGTGGCACGCATATCTCATTTTCAAATGAAAGTAGGAAATTGAAATTTAATATGTGGATTTGGCAGGAGTCCTAGATGTGCCTTTGTAGGTTTTGAATTATCAGTCCTATTGTACTCTCTCTGGATACGAGATGGGTGGTGTTTTGAGCGGTCTTTCTCATTTGACCAATTTGATCTTCCTATATCTTCCCCCTAATTGAGCTAGATGGTTGAAATTTGGTACGTAGATTTAGTGGAGATCCCTTATGTGCCTTTTGGGTTTTTAAACCATTCACATCAATATCTAATTCACGTGCCCTCGGTACTTCATGAAGATTATCCCCCCCCCCCCCCCGAACTAAAAATCATTTGCTCAGCTCGATACTGACCAAAACCAATCAAATTTGTGAAATAGACTTAGATGGGTGGCAGATTTGATATTCTAGAGAGGTAATGATCTCAGGTTAAAATTCAGCTATGCCCAAATTTGAGGGAGGAAGTGCTGAAGGGCTAAAATAGTACAAATTGTTCCTTTTTGAACTAATCGATAGGCAATCCTAAGTTGTATAATATATCCAATAATTAGCTCCCTATAGTAATTAGGAGGGGAGGTGTGAGGGTTTTTCTCCTTTTGACTTTACGAAAAAGCTTTTCCTTTCCTGTCACCCCTCCAAACTGAGCTAAGAAGTTGAAATTTGGTATGTACACTTTGTAGGAGCCAGTGCCATTTGGTGGTTTCGACTTTGTTCCCCCTTAGAGCTCCAAAATGTGGTTTCTTCGGGCATGTTTTGTTTTGTTATTAGATTGCTCCTCGCGTAACTGCCCTCCCAAATTCAGCTAGGAAGTTGAAATTTGTTAAACAGATTTAGTAGTAGTGATGTTAGATGTACCTTTTGGCGGTTTCTGTTATTCGCTTTAATATCTACCTGCACCCTTATCAATGTTCTAGAAAAAAATCCCAAAACACTCTTTTTTTCATTTCAAGAGTGGACAGTTCGAATATTTTCTTAATTCGTGGAAATCAGGCTCCAAAAAAGCATCGCAAGGTGATGCTTTTGTCTTGAATACGTGTTTGGTTTTTATGTTAGTCGAACTTTTTAAAGATTAATATGCACTTTTAGTTTCACTATCGCTTCGGATGCCCCGAAAACCCAAGCTGTTTGCCGAAATGTAAATGATGAAAAAAATTCACATTCATATACTAAACAAAGCTCTATGTGTGGATTGCAAATCTTTTTACCCCTGGGTAAAAAATATGATTGGTCGTATCATTGTCTCTTAAATCGATAAAAACAATAAATCATTTATTTTTTCAGTTTTTATTTTTTTTGATTTTGGAAGTATTTACGATTTCAGATATATGTAGTCCCTTTAGTAATGTAGATAGGCAAAAATTATGTAGGACAATTTCTGTTGGAAGAAATTTTTTCTACGAGGTTCGCTGCTTGAATTTTGCATTTGAATGAAATTTAATTTTCCCCCTTCAAAAATTGTATAGGCAACTTTTTCAACAAAACGCTGTGATTTCTGCATTTAGTACATATGTAATGTATGTAATTCGCATATCTCCACCAGTCTGATAGATAGCATCAGCACGTTCGTTGACCTGGCAGACCATGATGCGACCAATTTAGGGATGGATTAATTGAAGACATAGACCCAGATCTGTGATACCGTTTCCGAGCAAGTAATAGAATATCTGATACTCGCTTTTCGAGATTTTTACGATTTTTATTTCATTCCCTTTTCTGTTTTCTACAATTAGTCTTTGATTGCTGTTTAGTATTTCCCTTTAGGCGACATTTCAAATCAACTCAAGCTTTGAAAAGAGAAAATCCATTTGAAACGAATTCCACCGTGATAGGTTGTGTTTTTTTCCTGCACAACTTCATGAACCATAGTCTTTGATGTGAGATAATACCAGACTTCTGTACGAGTAATTAACGAGAGAATTTATCATTTATATATTTTTTTTTTCAAGATTCGCCCGCATCTACGTATTTTAAAAATGCTCGTTATTAAAAATATAATCACTACAATAATTCCAACGTATAAAAATGAAATTTTTCAAAAAAAAAAAAAAATTCTGAAAAGCATGATTCAACTCACGAAGAGGAGTAAGTACGATACGACGGTGGGCAAATTTGAAAGAAAAAAAAAATAAAAAAGTGACACAACGATGACGCTAGCGAGTTATTAACGGAAATACAGTCGTCAACTTTTCCACGTGTATATTTTTTACATTGTTACACGAAGTGCAAATTACACGATGAACTGCGTAGTATACTATTGAGGGAGGTCGGACGTGGGGAGTGAACGCGATTAAATGTCACAAATAGTACATACAACGAAAGTGGTATTACTTGTCATTTTGCAAAGGACGTAATTTTAGATTTCATTTGATATCATCGGGCATTCGATTCGTATCGTTCGATACCGTTGTCAATAATTTAATGCGGTAAAACACGTCAATGCCAGAAGCGTCATTGCGTATACGCGTCTGTGCTGGCGAAGAAAATGCACACTAATCTTATTAAAAGTTATTGTGAAAATTTTTCGAATTACGAGCTTTGTATTGTACCTAGTTGGTGAGTTGTAGGTATAGTCGTATCGATGCATTAGCTACTCAGCTAAACGTATATAATATAAAACCAACGCTATGTATTATTTTACGAAGTAGATAGGTAGTGGGTAAGGTACCTACTACCTAGCTAGCTAGCTAGCGAAATAGACGAAAAATAAAAGATACTATATAGGTTAGGTAGTACCTCTACCGACTACACGTAAAATACGATTGCGATTGTCACGAAAACAAGTGGTGAATAAGGACTAGCTGCTCGAGAAAGGTTCGCCTAGCTGGTGCTATATGGTTTTTAATTCGGTGTTGATAAATAGCTCGAGTTGTATTGTAAACAAAGAGCTTCCTAATGAGTTGTTCTGAATCGTAGATGAGAGAAGAAAGGAGATTTTTCCACGTTACCAAGCTGGTTATTTAGGGTCTAGATTAGAAGTAATGTTGTGGAAATAGCGCGAGTAGATACGAAAACTGGTGTGGCGAGGGAGAAAGCACGATAAATATCATTCTGGAATATTACTTTGTTAATTGTGTAAAACTCGAATTACTGTACAGTGACAAAGAAAGTGAAAAGAGATGATAATTTAATTCTATTTTCAATACGGGTAACCTTTTTTTATTTTTTCGTTCTGCTGTTTGTTTGTTTGTTTGTTCGCTCGTTCGTTCATTCGTTCGTTCGTTCTTTCGTTTCATTAGCTTAACTTTGGTGTGTTGCTGTATTTACGTTACAAGCAAGCGGATGTACCATTTTGAAAATTTACGAGGCCAGTAACTCCTTTCGCGTTACATTTTAGACAGGATTTATAAGGCGAAACTTCGCTGCGTATACGTCTTTCTGAGTTGCATGAAATAATGGTCACGAAGTAATTTTGACCAAAATTGAATACAAAGGTGGCTTTGAAAGAGGTTGGACGATCTTGAAATCATATATAAAGTACGCGCAGTGTATAGTGAATACTAATCTTGCTTTTTTTTTTTTTTTGAGGAAATCTACAAACGGCGAGGTCACAATAGTTGCGAAATGACCTCAAAATAATGTGGTAAAAATTTAAGCTTTCTAACTCAATTTTTTAAATAATTATTCAAAACTAACTCAAAGTTTGCTGATTTTCATTTCAAAAATTTTCAAAGAATCAAAAAAAAATTTGAAGTTTTTTTTTTCAGAAATGTAATTATTACACACATTTATATCCAAAATTATCATTGTTGAAAAATCGATTTCTTCTTTTTTCAGAAAAAAAAAAATGACACGTCGTTTTTTCAAGATTTTCTGAAAAACTGCGAAGGAAATTTTTTTTGGAGAAACATCCTCCTGAAATGGATGGAGGACATCAATGTTTTTTTTTGCATTATCAAATTTTTTTTCTGTAAATTCATAATGAAATGAGTCAAGAACACTTACCTTTGTTCGTTTCAGGTCAGTTTTTGTCGCTTGTACCTTTTTTGAGAGATTCTCATTAGGCATTTCGATGTACAAAAATACAGTATAAATGATTCAGTGAAAGAGATAAAAAATGAAAAATTGTGTTTTTACTGTTGAAATTGGGTCAAATATGTTCCCTTTGGTGATTTTTTTTTATGTGTTTCTTCAATTTGTAACAAATTTATTTTTAAAGACGTGAAAAACGACCATTTTTAAGTACCTCTGAAAAATTGTTCTCAGTGTAGAAAATGGGACCAAAGCAGTAAAGCAACTCTGCAGCGTGATATGGCAGAGTTGTAAATGGCCTACTGAATGGTGTAAGTTGGTGCTGATTTCTTTGCATGAGAAAAGAGATGCGAGATTGTGCTCTAATTCCACACGGCAGCAAAGTGATGTTACGAATCTTAAACAACCGAAATCAAGACATATCTACAAGGTAAATTTCATCTGAACAAGCCGGGTTCATGCCAGGAAGAGGCACAAAGAACAGATAATGAATGTCCGGCAAATTATCAAAAAGTGCAAGGAGTTCAACATATCTATACCGATGTGTTTCATAGATTACGCCAAAGCCTTTGACTGTGTGAATTGGAAGAAGCTCTTCAAAGTCTTAAAAAAAATACGAATCCCTTCTTATATAGTAGATTTGCTAGAGTCCCTATATTTGTTCAATTCTATTGTGGTGAGAGTTGATGGTGAAGAATCTGAAGCTTTTCAAGCGGAACAGGAGGTGCGTCAAGGATGATGGCGAGTGAAAACCTGATGCATCAAAAACGAAAGTCATGGTGATGGATTGGGCCTAGTGTCTTCCTATTCCTACAGCTCCGTTTGTACATTTAGGCTCCATCATCAAAGCAGATGGAGGCTCATGGGCAGAAATATGGCGTCAAATCACTCTGAGCAAATCAGCATGACCAGACAACATACTGCCACATGTAGCGAGATGCCTAGAAAGACAATGAAGAGACTGATACAATCACTTATTTTCTCGGTTTTCCAGTATGCTGCGGAAACATGGATGTTGAAGGCAGATGATAAAAGAAGAATTGACGTCTTTGAGATGTGAGTCTGGCAAAGTATGCTGAGGATACCCTGGACTGCGCGAAAAACCAACATATCAATCGTTGACAAAATACAGGAGCCACTCAGGCTAAGTATTTTATGTGAGAGACACATTCTAGGGTATTTTAGGCATTTGACCAGGAGAGAAGTCGGACATCTGGAAAAAGACATTATTTTCTGTAAGGCCCCTGGTAAAAAAGAGAGAAGATCCCAGGTAAAAAAGATAGAGGAACCATTTCGGAATTTCGGCATCCGAAATTGCGACTATCTGAATAAAACAGAATAGAGAGCATTGATTTAGATAATTTTTGAGTTTAGTTTGAGGTGAAATTCCCCTAATCAAAGTTTGAGCTTCGTTGTAGGTCATTTGAGAAAGATTCTACGACTTTGTTTGATGGTGTAATTTTCGAAATAATGCCGTTTTTCAGTTACAGAAATGGAAAACCCTTTGTTTGAAACGGTCTCTTTCTCTCTCTTTCATTTTATTTTGACAGTGGCTATTTCAGATGTCGAATCTCCGGGGTGATTCGTTTTTTGGCCGTAGATTTGTCAAGGATGCTGAATTTTAGTTGAAAATTGCGAAATCATGTTTTTGTAGCCTGTTAGACAATGGGGTTGTCGAAAACTATTAAGAACATTTTTGGCGATGCGATGTCAGATATTTATTTTATTTTATCCTCCGACCCCTCCCCCGACTAAAATCATTTACTAGGCTCAATACTCACCAAAATCACTCAAGTTTGGTCAATAGGCTCTGATTAGTACAGGATTAGATGAATATGTTTAGAGGTGACCTTTGACAAAAATGTTTATCATTTTGCTCCACAACTTTTCCCCTATTATTTCATAATTTGAAATTTTATTGCCAAATTAGCGAAATGAAAACCCTTTGTGTGAATTTTCACCGGATCTGGGTTATTAATCTGATTTTCTGTCATATTATCAATAAAAAACCAGACTATTACAGTCTATCGACAATGGCGGATAAGGGGAGGAATATCAACATATCCGTTTTGGGGTCCTAGAAGAAGATTAAGATGATTTTTAGCCATGTCAGATATTTATTTTTGTGTTTTTTTTTAAATTTTTTTCCGCTCAGAACCGACCAAAATCGCTTCAATTCAGTCAGTCAGCTCAGTTTGGCGATGGATTAGATATATATGAGTGAAGATAAATTTGGGTCAAAATTCAGTTTTCCCCCATTTTCGGGGAGGGAGTGCTGAGGGGTCGAAAACTTATAATTTGCCCCTTTTCAGGCTAATGGATGAAAAGTTAAATGGTCTATAGCATATCCAAAAATCAACCTCCCAAGTCAATTAGGAGGGCAGATATTTCCCCCTTATTGACCCTGAAAAAGGGCTGTTCCTTCCTTATCTCCGCACCAAATTAAGCTAGAAAGTTAAAATTTAGTATGTACATTCAGTTAGGGCCCTAGATGTGCCTTTGGGGGATTACAACATTTTAGCTCCGTTACACCCCCTCACACCTCCCAAAAAGTTGTTTTTGATCGCTTTTTCTAATTTTTATAGTTTTTTAAGTTGGTTCTTCAAATAACTCCCTTCCAAATTGAGCTAGGAAGTTGAAATTAGGTATGTACATTTAGTAGAGGCCCTGGATGTATCTTTTGGGGAGTCTCGACTTTTCAGCCCCATTTCACCCCTTCACAGCTCCTAATATATGGTTTTTTGATCGTTTTTTCTTATTTTTTTCCTCCCATAACTCCCCTTCAAATTGAGCTAAGAAGTTGAAATGATCAACTTTTTAGCTCCATTGAACCTTTTCTAACCGCAATGTTGATTAGGAAAAAGCATCGCTTCGCGAAGCTTTTTTCCAATTCTTACAATTGTAATATGTCACGAAAATCATGCTAAAAAACATCGCAATGACTGAAGAAGTTGTCACATTCGATAAGATGATTGATTATCAACATAATCGAGATTTTTGTACTTTGAAAGCTGATATTTGGTATGTAAGAATTTTGTGATTTAATGATTTTGTTATAATCGTTTTTCATATCAACTTCGGTGTAGAAAAATTTCGTACTCCTGTACACGTTTGATTTATATTTATAGCAGAATGTTTTTGAGATTTGATTAATTCACTAAACATAATTCTTCTACTTGTCAGCTGCTCGACATTTATAGCAGAAAATTTCACGAAGCCAAAAATTAAAACAGAAAAAAAAACAATTCGCCGCGAAAATATATAACAACGCAGGCCAACGATTGGAAAAATCCAAAAATCTGGCATGTTTTCAGGAGTAATTTTTTATCTAAAATATGCGCCCGAAAAAGCTACCGTTTAGCGTAACTTTGTAGACATGGAAATCACCGCTAAAAAGACGCCAGAAAGTTTTTCACGTAATGGCGGTGCGGATTGTACGTGCGGCTTATGAAGAAAAATAAACGAACAAAAAGAGAAAATAAGAATGTATTTTCTTCTCGTTTATTAATCTCTTTTCGCGTGTTATTCGAATTGTGTTGAGCGAAGAAATTCTGCCAAGTTGATTAATTTTTATCCGATTTCCGTAACCGGGCGGTATTTGATTTTTTTTTTTTTTTTTAATTTTAAGCTCGGATTAAAATTTACGAGCGAAGTCGAGCGATAGGCGCTGCCTGCTGGGTGGTGAGAAATTAATTCTTCTAGTGTCGTTGCAATGTACAAAATGCGTGCTGGTAGGTAGTAGGTAGCTAGGTACTGGGTATTGCTTCTTTTGCTTTCGGTTTCTGCATGGATAAGGTTCTAACACCGAGACGAAGACATCTAGAGTGTAGTGCGGTTTTGATGCAAGAAATGTGCGAAGCAAGTAAGCGGATTAGCTTTGAAGTGGTGCCACTTGGCTTAAGTAATTTCACGTATTCTTCGGTCAACCGCGCGATTGGTTTGTTTTATCTTTGACGTGTACGTAGTTTTACCTTATACGAGAAATTCGTTGTTTAATGTGGCATGGGTCGCGTCGTTCTGTATTCTTGATGCGAGTTCAAAGTGTATCGCGGCGTACAACTAGTTTGGGCTTTTGAGTATGGAATTTTTGGAAAATTCAGTTAACGTGTGAGGTTACGATTACGAATTAATTCTGAATGTAGTCGCGTAATGAGGATTTAGGAGTGCGAAAAGTCGCTGTAAGCAGAAGTACTGTAGTGATGTTTGGTGCAGATTTGTAGTTTTGAAGAATAGTATATTTTGTATTGTTTCATATACTTGTGCAGTGTACATTTGCCCTAAGCTGAGTAAAGCTAAACTTGTATTATAAATTGCGATTCTTGTTGAAAAATTAAAATCTAACGAAGAATGTATCAGAAACTAATATGTGTACCGAGGTACCCAGCTGGTAGAGGAATTGGCCAAATAATTGTTCTAAGGTTAAATAACACTTTCACCAAATTGGTTATTTAGATATTACTTTCTAATCAATTTAAAACTGTAAAATATTTCCCCTTGTTCCCTCAGGCCGGTCTTACGTTCACCTTTATTCTTTATTTTAACATTGAAAGATGTTTAATAGCGCATTCTACAAAAATCCATCAACAATTAACAGTCAACTGAAAAGCATTGATCAAAAATTATGAAAAAATGTTGAAAAATGTGTGAAAATTTAACTAAGATGTTACAAAATCGTTGAAACTCATCACAAATCATGTAAAAATTTGATAAAGTACCCAATGTTCGATGATTTTCGTCGATTTTTTCATATCTTGTACCTTATTTTTCAACGTATTTTTCATAATTTGTAATGAATTTTCTTTACTTTCTACTCATTTTAGTCTAATTTTCACTTCTTTTTCAACATTTTTTCATAATATTTCACCATTGTTCTCCACTTTTTGCCCATTTATATCAAATTTCTATCCACTTGGCGATGATTTTTACCAATTTTTTTTATGTTTTAGGTAAATTTTCAACTTTTTTTTCGCGATTTTTAATCAATTTTTTGCGCTTATTATCCATTTTCTATCAGATTCATACATAATTTTTGATTGATTTCAACGATTTCTTCGTATTTTAGATCAATTATCACCCATTTTTCAACAATTTTTTGTGAATTTCGATCAATTTCTTTTACTTTATACCCACTTTATTCAATTTTTTACCTGATTTTCGATGTTTGTCAGCAATTTTCTTTATATTTTAGGTGTAATTTTCGCTCATTTTTGTCAAAAAATTTTTACCCAATTTTCGTCGACGATTTCTCTTGATTTTTGATCAATTTCCTGCATCTATTACCTATTTTTATTAAATTTTTACCGAATTTTCAATGATTATTAACGTTTTTTTCTTTGATTTTTTAAGTTAATTTTCATCCATTTTTGTTGTTTTTTTTTGTGATTTTTAATCAATTCTCTTCTCATTTTAGTTCAATTTTTATTACTTTTTCAATGGTTTTAACGATTTTTGATCAAAATTTACTCATTTTCATATTTCTTATTTTTATCAAATTAAATAGTGCTCAAAATAGATTAAAAATCGAGATAAAAAATCGTTGAAAATCATCGAAAATTCAGTAGAATATTGAATAAAATGGGTGTAGGGTGTGAAAAATGGATCAAAAGTCAGGAAAAATTAAGAAAAATGGATGAAAATTTACTTGGAATATAAAAGGAAAAATTAAAAATCATCAAAAATTAGATAATTTATCAAATTTTTACTCACTTTTTGATCATTTACTTATAATTTTTGATGAGTTTTCTTCACTTTTAAATCATTTTAATACAACTTTTATTCAAATTTTAATAATTTTTATCTGTTTTATTCATAATTTAGGTCAATTTTCACTCATTTTTCTACAATTACTCGTGACTTTTGATCAATTTCTTGCTTTTTTTTACCCATTTTTATCAAATTTTCACGCGTTTTTTCATAATTTTTCATGGTTTTTTTATCATTTTTTCACACTTTATATCTCTTTTTATTAAATCATTATCCAGTTTTCAATAAATTTCAATTTTTTTTAATAATATAGTACAATTTTTTTTCATTTTTTAACATTTTTTTTGTAATTTTTGGTCAATTTTTTTTACCTAATTTTCACTAGTTTTTAACGGCTTTCTTCGTAATTTAGGTAAATTGTCACCAATTTTCTCACAATTTTTTATCCATTTTAGGCAATTGATTTGTTATCAATTCTTCGCATTTTTTTATCCATTTTTACGTTTTATACATTTACAAAAAAATTTCAATAATTTTCAACGAATTTTTAGTCTGATTTTATATGCTCCAATTTGGTCAGTCGGCTCAGTTTGGGGACGGATTAGATATACGTGAGTGGGGATGAACTTTGGTCAAAATTCAGTTATATCCCAATTTGGGGGAGGGGTTGCTAAGGGCTCAAAAACGTAAACATTTCCTTTTTTTAAGCCCATTAATAGAGAATCAAAAGTTGTACACTAGATCCAAAAATCAACCCCCTAAGTCAATTAGGAGGGGAGATATGGGATGTTTTCCGCCTTTTTTGCCCCTAAAAAAGGGCTGTTCTTCTTCTATCTCTCCACCAAGTTCAGCGAGGAAGTTGAAATTTGGTATGCACATTTAGTAGGAGCCTAGATGTGTCTTTTGGAGTTTCGACTTTTTAGCTCCATCGTATCCCTCACAACACCAAAAAAGTGGGTTTTTAGTAAGTTTTTCTCATTTTTGAGTTTGTTTCTTGAATATCTTCCCTCCTAATTAGGTCAGGAACTTGAAATCAGGTGTGTACATTTAGTGGGCGTCCTAGATGTGCCTTTTAAGGGGTACGACTTTTCAACACCATTGCACTTCCCCCCCCCCCCCCCCCCCCCCCCCCCCCCCCCCATTGCACTTCCCCCCCCCCCCTACAGCCCCAGAAATGTGGTTTTTTGTCAGGTTTTCTCATTTTTTGAGATTTTAAGAGTTTGTTCCTCGCATCAATCCCCTTCCAATTGGGCTAGGAAGTTGAAATTAAATATGTCCTGTTTGTAAGGACCGTTAATATGCCTTTTAGGGGTTTCGACTTTTCAGCCCCATTGCACCATCCCCTTACAGCCCCGGAAATGTGGTTTTTTGGTCAGATTTTCTTATTTTTTGAGATTTTAAGAGTTTGTTCCTCACATAATTCCCCTCCAAATTGGGTTAGGAAGTTGAAATTAGGTATGTCCTGTTTGTAGGGACCGTTGATGTGCCTTTTGGGCGTTTTGACCTTTTAGCCCCATCGAACCCTTCCTACGCGCAATGTTGATTAAGAAAGAAGCATCGTGAAGCGGTGCTTTTTTTCAATTCTCATGTTTGTAATATTTCACGAAAATCAGACTGAAAAAGCATTGCACAGCGATGCTATTTCTTCATAATTTAGGCCAATTTTCACCCATTTTTTTAACTTTTTTTTTTTTATTTTTGTATCTGTTTTCTGCACTATTTATCCATTTTATCAATTTTTACCCAATTTTGGATGAGTTTCAACGATTTTAAAAAATTCACCAGTGAATCGGTAAAGTGAGACGAGTCTATATTTTTAATTTTTAAATGCTAGTGAAAAAATTTTGAAAAGTACTGCAAAAGTAGTAAGTTTGTTTCACCATCAAAATTAATTAGACCCCTTGTATGGATATTGTTTGTAGTATCTTTCATTCACATTACAAAAATATTCAATTCGTTTTTTTACTCTATTATGAAATCTATAATTTAAACAGAAGCACCGTAAGAAAAAGAAAAATTAATATACGTAATTGACACTACATTTTATTATTATTCGTACACACATAACATCAAATTTTTAATAGAATCATACCATTATATAGAAAACATCTACAACATTTAAAACGTAGTAAAAATTACAATATATACGAGTATATAAAAAATAACATATTACAACATAGATACATAATACATAAACATGTATATTTTATGTACAATGTAAACAGATAATGTACATATTGCATATGCGCGAATTTTCGTTTACGTTACCGGTATACTCGAATTGATGATGAAACATTTTCGTAAATGTTTTCGCGAAGAAAAAAAAAAATACATAAAAAAAATCGAGTCTCAAGTTTTATTATTATTTTTTTATTTTTATTATTTTTTTTTTTTTTGCTTCAAATTGATCTTTTCTTTTTTGAAAAATAAAAAGTACCTACTACTGTCGTCTTGTTTGGACGGATTTAGGAATTAGCGACGAATGAACACATTCTTACACAATAAGACAGATGAACTTGGTGGATTAGTTTTTTTTTTCTTCATTATCTCTTTCTCCCTGTTGTATTTACCTCGTCTCTACGTACTTCGTTTCAAACTAAGTTTGCTAAATTTGTCAATTTATTTACTCTTGGATGTAAGTATAATCGGTCAAATTAAATTTTCCAAAAGTTATAATTCTGTAAAATGCTTATACACACACCGTACATACATATTTGTTATCGTCTGGTTGACTGATCCGATTAAAACACAACCTGAGGATTATCTCTCTCTCGATGATTTTTCCACTAAACGGTATAACTATTGTAAACTAAAACAAACACAACTGCAATCTGAGATTTTTTTTAAACGAACCCATCAAAACATTAAAAAAAAAAAAATGTATAAAGGAATTCAAAAAAAAAAAAAAAACAACCGTCATAAAATCTTTCAACATGGTGGATGAGGCGGAGCTTCTACGAGTAAATCTTTAAAAATTGCCTCATCATTGTACATACAACTCTTTTCCTCAGCTCATAAATCACCAAAGTTGTAACCAATTTTTAACGCGTAAATAAAAAACTAATCCATTGCACGTTTAAAATGTAAACATTAAAGAGTATATACAGCCTAATGAATTTAAATCGCTGCAACAAGACGCCGCTCCGCTTAGAATTTCCGGTTGTTGCTGTAAAACATCAACTTGGAAATAATAAACGACTCGAATTATGCAAATAGTCTAGAGAATGCGAAATATGCTCGACGGCGAAAAATATCGCCCTGTACCCTTATTTCGCGCCATAAAACACATTTTCTAAGGTCGTGAAAAATTTGCGAATAATTTTGCCTTCGGGTCGCGAGCAACGCAGCATTCATAACACGACGATGTGGCAAATAGCGAGTGTGTGTGTGTGTGTGAGAGAGAGAGAGAGAGAGATTGAGAGAGAAGGAAACATACAGGGCTAAAGGTGTTAGAGGGAGAGATGAGACATGCTGCGAGAGACCGAAAAATCCTATATAAATTCTTTATTTACATAAATTATAAAATTAAATTACTTTTTTTTTTTTTTTTTGTAATAACGCTGATGATCAGTTCGCGAAAACATTTTATACATTTTGATTATGTCAACACAAGAGGGCAAAAAAAAGTTATCATCGAGCTTGAATTTTTGTAATTTTAGTAGAAAAAAAAAATGGCGGAAAAAATGAACGAACGAAGAAATAACGCGAATATCAAGATCGTATTAAAAAATAAAATTAAAATAAACGATAAAAACGCAAATCTAGTCTTTTGAATATGATTTTGTTTTTTCATCTTTTCGTCGTGGCATATCGGCGCAAATTGACCTATGATCAACCATTCAATCTTCTCACGTATTTCCAATAAGTTAGTACGAAGTTATTCGTAAACGGTTATCATTCCTATCACCCAAGTGTTTTACGAGGTCTTGGTTTCACTGCTATTGTATCCTTTTATCAGAGATTCGATAATTAATTTAATTGTTATCTTGTATATGTTTTCCACGTTCTCGGTGTATCGGTCACCCAGCGTTGTTTTGACTGCTTCTAAAAATGGTACTTCTATTTTCTGTAACAAGAAAAATAAAATAGTTTTTGTTTTTCATTATTATGATACGTATATGGGTATTGTTAAAGCTAGTATCACATTTTATTATTAAACTTATCGATAAAAATTTTCAAGTGCATGTATAATGCACATGTGCGGTTTTTGCATAACTTCATCTTCCATTTTTAATTCAGACTCACCATTCAAAATAGAACGTATTGTCAGTTTTTAGCTCGTTTTTCTATGTCATATTGCCAATAAAAATCTGGGAAGACGGTTGGGGAGGGGGGTGGTTAACGAAAGTTGTTTTGAGGTCCTAAAAGATCATTGAGACCATTTTTGACCGTGTCAAATTTTCAATATTTTTACCTTGAAACTAAAAATCATTTGTTTAGCTCGATGCCGACCAAAATCGGTCAAATTTGAGTAAAAGAATTGAATTGGCGGCGAATTTAATGTTTTTGAGTGGGGATGACCTTGGGTTAAAATTTAGTTGTGCTAAAATTTGCAGGGAGGGGATGCTATGGAGCTGAAATGGAAAAAATAGCTCATTTTTGAGTCAATAGATAGGGAATCAAAGGTTGTAGAACATATCCAAAAATCAGCCTCCCAAGTCAATTACGAGGGAAGATATGAAGGATTATTCCCCTTTTTGACATTGAAAAATGGTTATCCCTCGTATATCTCCCCCTCTTCCATCGAGCTAGAAGGTTGAAATTTGATATGTAAATTTAGTTAGGATCTCAGACGTGTCCCTTGAGAATTTCAGTTTTTCGACTCCTCTCCCGCTGCTCTTCACAGCTCCGAAAAAGTGAAATTTTGGTCGTTAGCCTGATTTTCTATGTCATTATATCAATAAAAACCAGGCTATTACAGTACATCGACCAATGGCAGATGGGGGGGAGAAGGGGATCAACAAAATCCGTTTTGGGGTCCTAGAAGACCATTAAGACGATTTTTAGCCATGTTAGATATTTGTATTTATTTTTATTTTTTTTCTCCCGAACGTTAAAATCATTTACTCCCTCGATACCGACTAAAATTGCCCCAATTCAGTAAATCGGCCCACTTTGATGTTGTTTAGTATATCCAAAAATCAACCTCATAACTCAATTAGGAGGGAAGATATGGGGGTTTCCCCCCTTTTGACCTTAAAAAAGGGCCATTCCTCCCCTATTTTCCCACCAAATCAAGCTAGAAAGTTGAAATTTGGTATGTACATTCAGTTGGGGCCCTAAATGTGCCTTTTTTGGGGGTTTCAACTTTTTAACTTCATTCAGCCCCTACCCCCTCCCTCGTGGTTTTTTATCGTTTTTTCTCATTTGTAATTTTTTAAGTTCGCTCCTCATATAACTACCCTCCAAATTGAACTAAGAACTTGAAATTAGGTTTGTATTATTAGTAAGGGCTCTAGATGTGCCTTTTGAGGGTTTCAACTTTTCGGTCCTATTTCGCCCTCTCGCATTCTCTAAATGGTAGTTTTTTGGTCGTTTTTTCTTATTTTTTGTTTCTTTCTCGCATAATTTTGTCTTTTCCCCCTATTTTTTGAGTTTGTTCCTCGCATAATTCCCCTTCAAATTGAGCTAGGAAATCGAAATTAGGTATATACATCTGTTGGGGCCTTAGATGTGCCTTTTAGAGGTCTCGACTTTTCGGCTCCATTTCCCTCCTTTTTTAGCCCCAAATATGTGGTTTTTTGGTCGTTATATCTTATCTAATTTGTTCCTCGCATAACTACCTTCCAAATTGAGCTAGGAGTTTGAAATTAGATGTGGACATTTAGTAGATACCCTAGGTATGCCTTTTGGAAGTCTCCGATTTTTAGCTCCATTGAACCCTTTCTCCCCACAATGTTTTTTTTCAATTCTGGTAATTGTAATTTGTCACGAGTGATTTTTTTTTTTATTGCAGAGTTTGTCCCACGCGTATCCCTCCTCTCTCCCCAAGACCCTTGACCGAGGAAGATAAAATTTGGTGAGTAGATTTAGTATTTGTCTTAAATTGAGATCAGATAGTAGTGATATAGGTGAAGTTTGATGATTTGGTTGAAGAGGGGCGAGATAAGCCTACAGGATGATACACAACAAAAAATTGAATGTATATTTATATTTGAGCTAGTTTAAAATGTTTTTGTTATGAGAAGGAGAAAGGTGGTTGGGAGGTTGAACATTGTTTGAATGTAGTTGCTTTTTAATGAATCTGTTATTTATTGAATTTTAATCCACTCAAATCCAAACATGTTTCATTTATCAGGAGCATAAACTCCATTCGACCAGTAGTGTTCAGGTTAGTAGAATTGCCTACTCGGTTCGCCGCAAAAACGCGTCTTATCAAACCTCGGAATTACAAAGAAATACACACTTTCTTGATCGAAATAAATTAATAAACATTTTTTGTAATTAGTTTGATCTGTCAAGTTTTTTGTAGATTAAAAAGGGTTGGGGTCTGGAGAGTGTTCAATAAAATCAAAAATTTGTCGAAGTATTTTTTGTAATTGAGTATTTTTGCTCAACTCTTCTAGCTAAACAAAAATAGTTGTTTATAAAAATTATCGCCTTCCAAATTGAAAGAGTTTCCTTCTTATTTAGTATGATCAATAGTATTAATAAAATATATTAGTTTCAATTTAGATAGACTGGATTAAAATTCATAATTTAGGGATTGTGAAACTTTCATCCACACAGGCCCTACAATTTTGAAGATACGCAATTTTTCTAAAGGACAATTTTTGCCATTGAAGAGTTACGCTGAAATCTCTAATCACAAAAAATATTTCTACGAATTTTTGATTTTTTTGAATTACTGCTCCTTCTAATTTTGACTTGGGCAACTTGTTCACATGACTATTTTTACTCATTTCACCTGTTCCTATCGAGCCGTATGTTATTATTTACCTGATTTTCTATGTCATATTATCAATGAAAACCAGGCTATTACAGTCTGTCAACCAATGGCGGATGAGGGGGGAATATCAACAAAATCCGTTTTGGAGTCCTAGGAAACCATCAAAACGATTCTTAGCCATGTCACATATTTATTTTTATTTTTTTTTCCCGAACGTTAAAATCATATACTCCTCTCAATACCGACCAAAATCCTTCCAATTCGGTCAATCAGCTCAGTTTGGTGGCGGATTATATATATATGAGTGATGATGAATTTGGGTCAAAATTCAGTTTTCCCCCAATTTCGGGAAGGGGGTGCAGAGGGGTCAAAAACACAAAAATTTTCCCTTTTTAAGCCAATTCATAGAGAGTCTAAAATTGGATACTATATTCAAAAATCAACCTCCTACGTCAATCAGGAGGGGAGATATGAGGGTTTTCCCCCTTTCTGACCCAAAAAAGGGCTGTTCTTCCCCTATCTCCCCACCAAATTAAGCTAGGAAGTTGAAATTTGATATGTACATTCAGTTGAGGCGCTAGATGTGCATTTTGGGGGTTCCAACTTTTGAGCCTCATTACACCCCCTCACCCCCTCCCTCCCAAAGAAGTGGTTTTTGGTTGTTTTTTCTCATTTTTGTAGTTTTTTAAGTTCGTTCCTCACATAACTCCCCTCCAAATTGAATTAGCAATTTGAAATTGGTATGTACATTCAGTAGGAGGCTCTAGACGTGCCTTGTGTGGGTCTTCACTTTTTAACCCCATTTCACCCTCGTACAATTCTAAATATTGGGATCCCGTGCGATTTTTCTAATTTTTTGAGTTTGTTTCTCACATGCCTTCCCATTCAAATTGAGCTAGGAGGTTGAAATTAGGTATGTACATTTAGTAGGGACTCGAGATGTGCCTTTAGCTCTTTTTAACCCTTCCTACCGGCAATGGTGATCAGGAAAGAAGTATTGCTTTGCGATGCTTTTTTTCAAATAATGATTTTACAGTTCATGGCCCGGAGAGAGGGCGGGGAATTGGTCATGGCAAACCGAAAAGAACAGGAATAAGAGCAAAATTCGTACAATAGCTGTTGTTCAACATTGTACACCTTTTGTTCGTAGTGTAATAGGCAAATTATTACCATTCCCTCAGCTAGTACAACAGGTGGTCTTTTCCATTACCATTAATTTCAATTATTTTCACTCTTACGTTAGCATCAGCGTAAAAAAACGTAAACGATACGAGAAAAAGTTTACAGTAAACTTCAAACAGGCGAATTAAAACTACATTTAAAGCGTGGTATTCGGTGGCGGTCGTATGCGTATAAATATAATACGTATACGTAGCAATCGAGTAACAATAGCAGAATGTATAAAATTACTAAAATGAAATATATTTCGAAATAATAATACTACGATTTCAGTTCGTATATGCTAAGTTTCGCTGATTCAATTATAATTCCATTTCCTGAAATTTTCAGACCACGCTGTTGCCAACCTTGCCTACCATTTATGGCGTGACGACAAACTATACATCTTTTGCGTGCGAATTTTGAGAACATTTACTAATGTAAATTCATCTTAAAATTGCTACGTGAACGAAAATAATAAAGCGATTAGAATGCGGTTAATTATCCATCTTCTTTGTTCTCTCATTTCAGTATTTTTTTTTTCCTGCTTCTGCGGGTATCGTTTATATTAGTGAAAGGAGAAAAATTGAAAATCGACGTCCAACGGTGCGCGATGGGCGATGTTGATGCCAGAGAAGACCTGAGAAGAGCTTTTTAGTAAATTAATTTCATCTCGTTTTGAGAGATTTTTTTCCCTCATTTTTATCGTACTTCCATCATCAAATGGCATTTTATTAGCATAAATTAACAACACCTCGCACACGTATAGATTAACAGAATACCTACGCTAGGTAATATTAATCGTTTCTAATTTACAACGCGACGATTTTTTTTCTTTCTTTTTTTTTTTTTTTTTTCGATTTCAACTAGAAAACTTGTCACTGAGATGGAGGTAATAAATCACCCGACATTTTTAGCGTTATAGTACATTATTTCAACTTTTTTCTACTTGTAGATACTTGGTTGTTACGCTGTAGAATAAAGCGAGACAACAATAACAACAACAACAACAACAACAGCAACGGGGAAGTGGTTCGCAGGTTTAGTTTGGTATTGAGCGAGAGAGCGTGAGTTGTAGCTAGAGCTACTAGCTCCATTGCCTTTAATTGCAACCAACTTATACAAAGTTTATAATGAATTCTAAAATACAGGCATCTTTCTCAACGGAAATAATTTCAACATTTTCATTATTAAGCGAAATAAAAGTTTTCGGTTGCTGGGTGCAGGGTACGCGCACGCCAGCTTCACGTTATTCATCTTCTTGTTCTGCATCGTATCCTCCCGCTATGCCCCTTGTCGTACCGTCTCATTTTCGTCGCGTATTATTTTAAACAAAATAAACTAATTTACCAACTTTATCAAAATAGTAATTTATATCTTCAAAGCGAAGCTATTTAATGTCGAGGCGAAAGTGACTGCGGGATAAGTTTAACCATTTCGTCATTCTAAATCTAATAATACTTTTAAATGATATTCGCCATTCTGGTAAAGCTGCTTTGACGTCACCAATCGATTATCCTCTCCCTATAAGTATAAGTATATACAAACGGTGAAATTTTTTAACGCCCGGAGGTAAATGAAAACCAAAATTATACTCGGTAGATTGACGCGATCGTCGTAGTATAAAAATGGATATACCGAAGTCCCTCCATATGTGTCATTAGGTTTTAGTATTAAACTCCATAACTTATATGTATCTACCTACCTACCTACCTATACATATATGAAGAGAGATAGAGAGAGAGAGAGAGAGTGGTCTTGAAACTAATCAGATAACCATGTTTTCGCAAGCTTCGAGTATTAAATCCTTTTATCATCGCAAGGTATTATGTACATATTCGCTAATTCAGTATGTGCTTCCCGAATTGATAGATAGTAGATAGGTTGGTAGGTAGGTAAGTCTAAGTACCTACATACGGTATCCTTTTTGTATATGTATTGTATACACAAGCGCACACACACTTCCAACCTGTAGAATGCCATTATACACGATGATTTTCCACTCAACGAGACATTTCCGCCTTTTGGTTCGGCACCTATGTTTAAATCTCTGTTTCAATGCAAATGACACGAACTTGTGAAAAATAAACGTATCACTTCCTTCATTCGCTTACCTACTTTTGAATGGATACATGATACATTTATATGAAATAGCTATTCGTAAAATGCTAGGGTATTTGTACGTAATATAAAATGTATCTACAAAAGTGATTCCTCTGTTAGGCTGATTTTCTGTCGTATTGTCAATGAAAACTAGGCTATTATAGACTATCGACCTACGACGGATGGAGGGAGGAGTATTAACGAAATTCATTTTGGGGTCCTAGAAAACCATTGAGGCCATTTTTGGCCATGTTAGATATTTTGTACATTTTCATTTCATTTCCCCCTCCCCCCTCGAAGACTAAAATCATTTGCTCAGCTCAATTTAATTGGTGACTAATTTGATGTATTTGAGTGGGGATGACGTTGCGTTACATTTTAGTTATGTCTAAATTTTAAGGGGAAGGGGTACCGACAGGCAAAATCTGTTCCGCATAATGTATCCAAAAATCAGCCTCCTATGTCTATTAGGAAGGAATAATATGGGGAGGGGAGTTTTCCTTTTTGACCTTGAAACCCGGTCTTTTCCCTCTTATCTCCCCTTCAAATTGAGCTAGGAAGTCGAAATTTAGTATGTATACTTAATAAAAGCCATCGATGTGTTTTTTGAAAGTTTCGATTTTTCAGTACCCTTGCATCCACTTACAGTCCTAAAAAGTGGTTTTTTGGGCGGGTTCTCTTATTTTTTCGAATATATCCTACGTATATCTCCCCCCCCCCCCCAATTGAGCTAGAAGGTTGAAATTTAGCTTGTAGATTTAGTAGGTGTCCACTCGTTGAATTCAACAGAAGAAGCTGCCAAGAGAATTTCAAGAACTTAGCACATCTCTCAACTGTCCAGCAGCCATCGCATCGGCTATTATTTGGTCGTCCATCACACAATATTGCATGCTCAAATAATGAGCAGTATCCAGAAAACGATCCCGCATCATGTCATCTTCGTCTCAGTTCAATTTTCCGCTGGACGAGTTGATGGAACGAACCAGCTTTTGGGCTGCCGTATTTGTAAGCTATCAGAAACTGCTGATTATTCGAAACGATCCCACCTGACGTATCAAGAAGCCGGAATAGATGCGTCGCAATGTGTACTCATCATCTCAGCGAGAGGAGATGGTCTTCATAAATTGTCTACAGCATCAGTAGAAGGCTATTGATTCCAGTTGTTTTATTTTTTCTTCAAAATGCTCTCACCAAGGCAACTAATAAAAGAGCTCCTTTTCGAGGATAAATGATTCGAAAACATTGTCCCTGCTACACCAACTTTGAAATAGATTAGGCTCAAGAAATCGAAAGAGGTACCTTTACCATGGAATCCCATCACATGAAGTAATGGAGTGTCGAAGAAAATCATCTCCACCATCTTGGCGGGTAGTAGTTTTTAGCCCAGATGATTCCCACTCGCCTGCCTCCTAATTGATTTGAAAGGTTGAAATTTTGCATGCGAGTTTAGTGAGCGTCGTAGATATCCATTTTAAGGGTTTTAACTTGAAACAGATTAGGCTGAAGAAGCCAAAAGAGGCACCTTTACCATGGAGTCCCATCACATAAAGCCATGCAATGTCGATGAAAATTGTCTCTCCACTATCTTGGCGGGTATGGTTTTCAGTCCAAATGATTCTCTTTCCCATCCAAATTAAGCTAAAAGGTTGAATCTGAGCATGTAAATTTAGTAGAGTTCATAAATGTACATTTTAGTAGGGGGTTTAGCTTTTCCAATTCCATTGCACGCCCTCACAGCCCCAAAAAGTGGTTTTTGATCGGTTTTTCTTATTTTTTTTTTTGTTTGTCCTTCGCATATCTCCCCTCCAAATCGAGCTGAGATTGAAATTCAGCACGTTAAATTTAGTAGATGTTCTAGAGGTACCTTTGGGAGTTTCAACCTTTTAGCTCCCCAGCATTGAAAAAGTGGTTTTTTGCTAGGTTTGTCTTATTTTTCTTGTTTGTCGTCCGCATATCTCCCCTCCTAATTAAGTTAAGAAGTTGAAATTTAGTATGTGAATTTAGTAGTTGTTCTAAATGTGCCTTTTCAGGGTTTCAGGTATTCAATTGAATATCTACCAGCGCCACTACCCTGGCCCAGATTTAGTGAATTTGAGGCCTGAGGATGATAGCAGCTTTGAGGACTCCTGTTTTCCGCATCCCTGCGTCCCCTTCGCCCCCTCGGCCATCAACATAATTTTTTATTCATTTCGTAGACGTATGAAATTCATTACGTTGATATAGAAATGAATTTGTTCGAATAGTTTACGAAAAAAAAGACTTTTTCAGGAAGGAGCGAGAAGCCATGAAAAATGTCAACTCAATTCTGTTCATTTTCTCCTCAATCAAAGATAATTTTTGTGGTAAGATTATATATGCCCAAGCGAAGCGAGCATAAAAATTTGTTGGGGAAAAACTCATTGTTAATGGTCGAAGAATATATTTTTGGAAAAATTTGATCAAGAGTGTTGAGGTTTGAGCAGAATTTTCCGTTCAAGAATGAATATTTATGCTTTTCAATGAAATAAAATTCCAAAAAGGAAAAAATAAGGAACTACCAACAGCCTGAGCGAAGCGAAGGGGAAATTTTTCTAGTATTTTATATGCATAACGCTTTTCTTCTCAGACTTTAGCTTTGGTTTGTTGAAAAAAATTGATTTAAAATACTGAATAGATGCTCTAAGTGTGGTGGCTCAGGGCTGCAGCTCTGCAGCCCCCCTTTAATCCGGGCTTGCTTTTACCACTGCTGAATAAAAAAATATCCAAATCCGCAACTTTTTTCCAATCCATGAAGTGAACAATTCGCTTTCAGGCGCAAAAAGTAACGCATTGTGATGCTTTTTTATTCTATTCGGTATTGTAGTTGCATATTTTAGAAGGAAAATAAAACACGTGTATCGGGGATTATTTCTTATTTACTTTTGAACAAGTATACCTCAACAGTTGAGTTAAATCGTGTCAATCAAACGACAAAACTTTTCGAACTAATAAGACCACACTTGTGCTTTTTGTTTACATTTTACGTACAGTTTTCTCTTCTGGCACTGAAATACTTGACACTACCTGGGTGAATTTATACTATACTTTCGGTAAGGAAAATTTTCACGGATTTGTCGACGGCACGTCTCATTAGCATAATTCCTAAATTACCATTTACCATCTCGATAATTTAATATCGATAAGTTTTATCCATTTTGAAAATTCGCATTTCATTTAAATAACAATTCGGAGTTTTCTGTTTTACTTTTGTCCTTTTATTATAATAGATACACGATATTCATTTTCTTTGGCAATTAAATAAAATGGCTTGAAACTTGCAGGGGTATTATTCGACCTGATTTTACGCTAGGCTTTAATCTTGGTAAGCCTTTTTCTTCGGCATGGTTTCGTTCGTCTCCGGTGGCTTTTATCTTTTATTGATTAACCCCAAAAACCTCACCTCATGAACTTGCTAATATACTTAACACGAATTTTAATGAAGGTACATTGTATTCCGCAGAGTCGAAGTTGGTATTGTCAGGAAATAACGATACCGATAATTTTATCTAAAGGAAATAATTTCCGAATAAGTGATGGCGAAGTATCCCAAATAGTTTCATTGAACGTATAAAGCTGCGGGGTGGTGTTGAGTAGAATGGGCCAAATTTTGCTCTTTTTTGGATGTTTGTAAATGAGGGCGGAGGGGGAGTGAGAAATTTCCTTCAAAAAATCACATTTGTTGGGATGTAAGCGAGTGGTGTAATGGGGCTGAAAATTTGAAACTTTAAAGGTCATATAAGTATAGCCAGTATATTATGCTAATTTCACATGTGTAACTTCAGACTCGCGGCTCAATGGGAGGGAGGATATTTTGAAATTTACTCTAATTAAATTTATTTCGAGTGATCTGTATCCATGACTTGAAAGTCATAATAGTGATATTAATTTTTCACTTCGTGAAAATTTAATTAATTTGACAGAGGTCTTAGATATACGAAAATTGGTGAATTGAAGAACATAGAATTCAAACAATCGTTGAAAAATTGACCGAATAAAACGTAGCGAATATTTTTTTTTTTTTTTTTAAATTCTTTAGACTTTACTGTAAAAAGGTTGGTCGGTGTATTCACTGCGCTTCAACCCGTTCAACATTCGACGCTATTTTCTCGACATTCTATTTCATTTGATCACTTTCAACTCTCTCTATAGATCGAGTTAATCTATCGTATTTTCAAAAGTCGCTGATCACACAAATGTAAACCGCGAAAACACCCTTACTAAGCGTTGTAAACCTTCGTGACTAACTCTCGTTAACGCTCGGTTCGCTCGGATAATTATAAAAGCACACGGACACGAATACTTATTTCTTATCGTGGTTCTTGGTTCTTTAGCAATCAAATTTATACGTACTTTTGGCTCATCTAAGAATATGTTTATTTACGAGGTGCGCGAAATCTCTACGTCACGTTAACTTGGACGCTTATCTAGTACCTTTTTCGGTGACGTCACATTTACTAATAATTTCATGGAATAAAAAACATCACCACGGGTAATATTCGAGAGCTTTGATGAAGTTATCATTTTGAATGACAAATTTCCATAAATGAGGTTCAGATATTCTGTAAGTTAAAGGTACCTTGCTGGTAGCTAACTGTACGTTATACCTGGTGGTATTATTCTGCTCAAGTACATACATACGATGTAAACCTTTAAACGATTTCAAAATTAAATCACATACACCGTTTTTCATTTTACCGTCATATTTTCATATCTACGTATATTTTCCCTGTAGAGACTCGAACTTGTCATATTCACCTAGTTATTTTTATAAACGTCACAACACATCCATCACCATCGAACCAATTACCTCCCTACCATCTTTGTCCTCCTACAACGGTTCATGCAATTGATGTGAAATATTCGGTTTTGCTTTAAGAGCTCTTCTATTAGGTGATTCATTCGTCCCACGTGATGGATGGAAATTTCATCATTCCTGCAGCTATCAAATGCCCATATGTATTACTGAGCACCTGTAGTAATATGTAGTATATGTACCGGGTGTTTCGCATTAACCTCCCTTTCCTTTTATATACGTGATAGGTCCACCCATGAGACTTACATGTATAATGGTTAGCATACTCAAAAAATCGAAGGGATTGAGATATGAGATTTTCAAAGTTTCATTTTCAGCCAGAAGTACCCCTCACTTTGAAAATTTATAGAAAAATAATTAATGATAATGAAAATTCGCTGTTTGCTCTAAAACACAATGTATATTCTTGAGTATGTGTAGTACGAAAATCAAGAGTGAGGGTGAAGTTGTTCATAAAATATAGCAAAATAAGTACAAGAAAACATGACTGAAAATTTGGAACTTTTTTAGTTTTTTGTAAATAACATTTGAAAAAGCTATTACTAGCACTTCATTAAAAAATTTTAAAATGAACGGGCAAACCTCTTCAACTCAGTGGTTGGGGTGGTTGGGGTAGTAACCCTGAGGGTTGTATTTATGAAGACAAAATATTAATTGAGCAAAAAAATTTTAGTAATTTTTGGGCAAAAATATTTTTAAAAATCTAATTTTGAAGGTGAATGCGAGAGAAGTAAAACGATTGCGCTGCAAGGCAAAGAATATGAGTGAGTAACCGTGGTAAAAAAAATCAAAGGTAGGGATAAAATGATTTTCAAACTGGCAATATAGGTATACAAAAATTTAGTCGAAAATTTTCAATTTTTTCAGTTTCTTGTGGATAGTTTTTGAAAAAGTTATTATGAGCTTCCCGCTAAAAATTTTGAAAATGAGTAGCAGTACACCTGTCCTCACGAAACTCTGAAGGTTGCTCCCCAACGAAGAAAAAAAAAATTTAAGGTTGTAAAATGAAAAATCATCAACTTTTAAGAAAAAAATTGATGAATTTCAAAATTTTATATATTTTTGTTCAGTTAGCAACGTTTAGTGGTTTTGCTCACACTATGAAGTTGGTATACGGTGGTCTAAGCTTGTTAACGCGTAGTTTTTCTTGTTGATTATTGAATTCAAATACGTTAAATTACACGTTGAGGTGTCGGCCAGTAATTCTTGAAGGAACAACCAAGTCGGAACCCTCACAGTATGTAGGCTTAGTAGAGGCTATAAATGTGTCTTTTGAGGGTTTAGACTTTTTAGACCCATTGCGCCCCCTTACAACCAAGTTATATGATTTATTGGGTGGGTTTTCTTATGTTATAAGTTCGTTCCTCCCATAACTCCCCTCCAAATTGTGCTGGGAAGTTGAAGTTTGATATGTAGATTCAGTATAGGTTTTAGCTCTCAGTCCTGGAAGTGTAGTTGTTTGGTGGTTTCTCTTATTTTTTTAGTTTGTTCCTCGCCTTATGTACTCCCTTCCGTATGTGAATTTAGTATGGTTCCTGGACGTGCTTTTTGTTAGTCTCTCCTGTTGAACCCCAACTCCCCTCCAGCTCTTTCTACTGATTAAGAAAAAACATCTCCAAGCAATGTTCTTAGAGAATCAAAAGTTGTGCAACATATTGAAAAATCAACTTCTTAAGTCAATTAGGAGGGGAGATATGGGGTTTCCCCTATTTAACTTTGAAAAAGGGCTGTTCCTCCCCTGTCGACCAACCAAATTGAGCTATGGAAGTTGAAATTTGGTATATATATTTAGTTGAGGCTCTAGATGTGCTTTTTGCGAGTTCTGACTCTTTAGCTCCTTTGCACCTCCTCACAGCCCCAAAATGTGGTTTTTTGATAGGTCTTTCTCATTTTTCAAATTTTTTGAGATTGTTCCTCTCCGAACTCCCCTCCAAATTGAACTTGGAACTTGAAATTAAGTGCGTATATAAAGTAAAGTTTCTAAATGTGCTTTTTGGGGGTCTCGACTTTTCAGCCCCATTTCATCCATTCACAGCCCCAAATATGTGGGTTTTTGGTCATTTTTCATTATTTTTTGAGTTTGTGCCTTGAATAAATCCCCTTCTAATTAAGCCAGGAACTTGAAATTAGCTATGTACATTTAGTAGGGGCCCTAGTAGTGCCTTTTTGAAGACTCGACTTTTCGGCTTCATTGCACTCCCTCACAGCTCAGAATATGCGGCTTTTGGTCGATTTTTCTAATTTTTAGAGTTTGTTCCTTGCATAACTCCTCTCCAAATTGGGCTGGGAAGTTGAAATTCAGTATGGCTCTTCTGTAAGGACCCTTGATATGCCTTTTAGAGATTTCGACTTTATTGCTTTGCGATACGTTTTTTTTTTATTGACATTTTTTTCTTCATATAGATGCAACCCTCGGGGTTACCACCCCAACCACTATGCTGAAAGTGCTTTTCCCTCCATTTTGAAATTTTTTTAATAAGGTTCTCACCATGACTTTTTTAAAAGTTGTTCACAAAAAAACAAAAGAATCACAAATTTTTAGTCATGTTTTTCTGTAGGCCTACTCATTTTGTCGTATTTTACGAATAACTTCACCCCCACTCTTGATTTTTATACCACACATATTCGAGAGTATTTACAGTGTTTTATCTCAAAAATTGGATTTCTATCATTATTAATTTTTTTTCCATAAATTTTAAAATTGAGCGCCAAGCTTGGGTGAAAATGAAATTTTGAGAATAGTACATGTTAGCTCCTTCGATTTTTGCGTATGTTAACCATTATACATGCAAGTCTCATGAGTTGACCTATCGCTGGTATAAGGGAAGGGAGGTTAATGCGGAACACCCGGTACATGTATATTAACACCTTGTCATATCTCCGGAGACAACTTGGGCTGGCTGTTTTATCAAAAGCTTTCCTGTATTGAATTATGACTTATTTCGGATATGGTAATCGTGTAGTATAAGAATGAATTTTAAGTAGTGTATAGTGTATGGGTAGGTAGGTATACAATCCATTTCACTGGATGCTATTCTACCAATATTATTTCGTCGCTTTTCTCTATTCTTCAAATGGATGAGAAAATTTTCCATTACATTTTTCGATCTATTCGTTCGTGTATAAAGAAGTGGTACTATACACACGACGCGACAGACGATGAGTATACCCTTTACATATACAAATACATACCACTGTAAGGCGAAGTAAACGAGTGTATGATCTCTATTATATGTTTACTCACGTCATAGTAACTTTGGCGTACGTTACGTACCGAAACCAACCACACATACAGTATTTTACATGACATTACCACATTTTCAAGGGAATTTGTTGTCTGCTTTTTCTCATACTGTATCGTTTCATTTTTATATACTTACTTTACTTATATACTGTAATACACAATCGCAGTTATAAACGTAAAAACGTTTCACGTTGGAAAAAAAAAATACATTCGTACCTACCATACCGGCAGGTAGGAAATAAAAAATGAGTATTTTCAACGCTCTACATATAGATAGGTAGGTAGGTAGGTAGGTATGGTGTATGCATGCGTCGTGTTCTTGTTCGCCTTTTCCTGCTTCATATAGGTAGTACATCATCTCATACTATGTATACCTATCTACAAACGTAGGTTTCTTCCGCTCTGTATTCCTGCCCATTCATTCCCCCAGCATCTCTGACATAGAGACGAATTTTGATTATTTTACTTCTCCGTCCTCCTTCTCGCCTTGGCTCCCACCTCACTTGCAACGTGGCCTGGTATAAATAACGTAGCTTTTTCTAACTGTTATATTATTGTTTGGTACAAACGAAAATAATAATCTCACGTTATATACTTTTTGCTCGGTTTCTTTTTTCTCGATGACAGTGGTAGAAAAAAAAAAAACAAATTTCTTCTCTGTTGTAGTTACATTAGGATAACCATTATACCCTACGAATTTACGCCATCCTGTGCTGTCATCCCCTTGTCTGGTGGTTTTGCTGTGGGCCGTAAAAACTGATTAAATAATTTTTACCCTTTTTTGAAAAAAAAAAAAAAAATGTTTTTTTCATCGGTTGTAAGCGGAGTATAATTTCGTATATGTATGTACTTTTTTCAAAAAGTCATTTCCGTAGCCGTTTGTGTTGTATGCACACTTTTATAAGGATGCGGTTTTTTTTTTCTCTTTCTATTGCATTAATATTACGAAGCTCAACTACTCGATGATGATGTTACCGATGCGATGCTCCGAGATTTCCTTTTCCTTTTATTTTACTTCTTTCGGAGTAGTTGTTTATTTTTTGAGCTTGTTATGTTGGTAAATAAGTAGCTGATATTATAGCGAGTATTTAATTTTTTACAATGCGGTTCTTTTTTTCGAGTAGGTAAAGAGTCGATTTTTCTACATTGACGTGAAGTTATATTATTGAAATTTTCGAGAAGATGGTAAACGAAAACGAAAAACTATCAGACATAGATTCGGCCTTCGAATAATTTTCCTGTATTTGATTCGATTATTTTTTTTTTCTTCGTGGTTATTGTGTTAATTTTGTACGAAGATGAAATAAAAAGAAAATAACATTTTTAAGCTTATTAAACGACTTCGTGTCGAATGTTTTCTCAATCGATTCTTTTCTTCTTTCTCTGTTTTTTTTTTTTTTCGTTTGATTTTCATCGTCCTAACATAACAACTTTGAGAAACGCCTGTTGTACGAATTATCATTACCTTACTGCAGATATTTTTTTACATCTGCATTAGATATATGAATTGTGATATTGCAGCGACTGCTTTGCGGAGTAATTTAGTCTTTTAATGGATGCTGATCTTGAGAAGGCAGAGTCATATTGTAGAATGATACCTGAACTTGTAATTATGCTTAACTGAGTAAGTGGAATGTAAATTAATCGGTGCAAAAATTATGGGATTATTTTGAAATTTTCTCAATTCAACTCTGGATGAAAATTTCCCTAAAAAATTTAGGCACTTTAAATTCTAGATCATGGATAAGTAATATATCCATGTAAACGTTTCAACATTCAGTGCAAAAATCATTCTTAATCATATTTCATCGAGAGTTTTTCATCAAAAATTTCAAATCAAAAATGTTTACTCTTCTCTCCACTCCATCATTTTTTTTTTACTTTTTTACTATACTGGGCGTGTATAATTGCTAGGATTGTCACGCCCAGTGTCGATTGCTAGATTTGATTGTTTAGTTTAATTTTGGAGACGAAGGAAAGTAATTTGTTAATTTCGTCTTTATCATCGGGTATGTTTAGATTGTTGGGTTTGATTGTGGTTTGGGCATTCAAAGAGGAGGTGATGTACGGAGATGGGTTCGGCATAGCAGAATTGACATTCAGGTTTGGGGAATTTTTGAAATGAATGATTGTGTGTGAGTTTGAGTGAGTTTTTGTCGACCAGTTGAAATTTTATTTTATTATTTCCTAGCAAAATGAAGATTATATAATCATCCATCATCACGAGTTTTGATCAAAACTTCAAAATGACCATCAGTGCTAAGACATATCCATGCCAAACTCACCAATTTCTTTGCACACATTTATTCTACTTGTACATTTTAATATAAAAAGCAAAAATCAATAATTTCGTTTATTTTTAATATTTTTTTAATCAATTTTTTTTTTCATTTTATTTATTTAAAACTTTTTTTTTTGGTTTTTAATTTTGTCATTATTTTTATTTTAACTTTTTTCATTATTCAATTTTTTGGAGTTTTGATGGAAAACTTCTAATCAAAAATCAAAAACCATATCCATTTTATTAACATCAAAGGATGTTTAACAGGGCATGCTACAAAGGTCCGTCAACTGTTGACCGACATCATTGGACTGACATCAGTGAACGGATTTTGATGTTCTGGATGTTGATGGTCTTAACATTGATGGCCAACTGTTCTGGGCTGTTGTTGGATTATGTTCGACAAAAAAGTTGAATATTATGTAGGATTGATTTTATGATCTTAAGTTGCAATGTTGAAGAAAATTAGTTGACTTTGACCTTGGTTAATTTCATGCTTTTAAGTTAGAATCTTGGGAAAAGTTAAAAAGTGTAAAGTTGTCTCATCAACAGTTGACTGTGACCCTAGATTGATTTTATGGTTTCAAGTTGAAATACTGAGGGTAATTGAGATGTTTGTCAGCAGTTGACCTGGACCCTTATTGATTTTTAAATTGAAATGCTGAGGAAAGTTATGGATGCCTAACGTTGACCCATTAAAAGTTGACCTTGACGCTGGGTTGATATGAACCATGCTGGGTGTTTTGTCTCAATACAACGTTCTACCTACCACAGGTATGCAACTCAAGTTACACTCATGCATAATATTTTTCTTATCTTAGCTGTTTCAGGGACTGAGTTATGTGGATTAAAAATTTTTTTATTGAAAAACTTGCAGTGATCTAAAAATTTTTCAATTTGAACCTGCAAATTTTTGGGAAAACGAAATTTAGTCTGTATAACTCAGCTCCTGCAACTGTCAGGATACGTAAACCATTTTACACAAGCGTAACTCATGTTGCATTGCTTGTGGTATGAAGGAGAAGGCTTTAAGAAGAAACAACCTGTATTTAAATGAAAAATTGCTGAGGTTTGAAAAATGGCGGTAATTTCAATTTATGAAAATCTAGCAAAACCAATTCAACTGTTCCAGTCAAGTTTCAAATTTTACCTGTTGAAAAACTGAACAGCTGAAAAATGGAGAAACCTGCAATTATCTTTTTTCTTGGCTATATTTTCCTTCAACTTGGCTAACAATTTACGAAAACTTGATCGCATGCGTCTCGTTCCAAGTTTTTCCCCTTTATTCTTCACTTAATTGTACGCATAAGTTTTTCACGTATGCGTGACTTTCGTTCTGAGTTAACAATTTTGCATGAGTTAATTGTTAAGATACCAGCTGATTATTTGATAGTAACTTTTTCGTTCTCTAAGGAAAAAAAAGTGTACTATTTTACCAACTAGCCAATTTACGCATTGGTAGGCACAGCAACGATTTTCAATTCGATTACCTTAACCTTTAGGTTATCCCCTTGTCTATGTTGGAATCAGTAGATGGGTTTAGGGCCGGTCTATGCTTCGTGAGAACGTTAGTCAATTACACGACCCAGCGACCATTTCAATTTTCCTACCCTACGCGAAAAAAAATAATAATAATTACCTTCGATCGATGGTCAGGTCATCGAGACAACACACACACAAACACACACACATACACAAGCATATAGGTACAACTACAAGAAAAGGTCGGTAAAACCAAAAATTAAACTAAAGCAATCAATACCCCTTCACTTTACTTAGTCGTTGGCTGCTTATGAGCCTCAATCTGGCGAAAGAATATTCCGCTACGTCGCACCGAGTCCCTTTAGTTGCTTATATATTAATTTATATATTGCAAGAATTACTCGTAGCACTAGTCGTGGCCCAAGTATAGGTAACTAAGTATACTATAATACCCCTCATCTGTAAATATCTTTCGCAAAAGTTCGCCGAATGCTGTATTCGCGGTAATCCCTAATGTAATTACGCTGATAAATTAATTACTATTTAAGCAAGTCCTCTGCATAGAACTTTTGTTTAAATTACACTCGAAATTTTCTTGGAATAGGTAATAAAAAAAAAAATTAACATCGCAATGCGTTGCTTTTTCAGCTTGATTTTCATAAAGTAAAGAAGGTAAAGGAATTGTCTATTCATGGAACAAAAAAAAGATTCGCAATGGGATGTTTTTTCTTCAGTAGTGGCAGGGACACTGGTAGATATTGAAATGAATTTCTGTGACCCCGAAAAGGCACATGTAAGGAAACTACTAAATTTACATTATAAATTTCAACTTCCTGACTAAATTAGGAGGAGAGATATGCGGAGGACACACTCGACCACTTTTAGGGACTGTGAGGGGGTGCAAGAGGACTGAAAAGTTGAAACTCTCACATGCCCTCTTAGTTGAGTTTGAAAAAGCAATATGGGAGGGGGGAGGCAATCTTGAAAAAAATGAATAACCGATTAAAAAACTTCTTTTTTACGATGGGAGGAGAATTAATGGTTCTGAAAATTCGAATTTCCGAGTTTAATTTGGAAGGAAAATAGGGAAAGAAAAGTCCATTTTCAAGGTCAGAAAGGGGCCTAGGAGACTGATTTTGAGATATGTTATACAACTTCGGATTCCCTAACAATTGGTTCAAAAGAAATAGTTTTTGCAGTTTTGGCCCCTGGGCACCCCTTGCTCCAAATTTGGACATAAGTGAATATTTAACTTGGGTCATTCTCACTTAAATATATCTCACACGCCGCCAAACTGAGCCGATTGACTGAATTGGATCGATGTTAATCTGTATTGAGTAGTTTTGGGGAGGAGGAGACCAAAAAACCACGTTTTAGCGGCTATGAAGAGGTGCAATGAGGCTAAAAAGCTGTAACCGCCAAAAAGCATATCTATGGCGCCTACCAAATGCTCATTCCAAATTTCAATTTCCTGGGTCAATTTGATAGGGAGATAGGGGAGGAAGCGCCCTTTTTCAAGGTCACGCCCTCATATTTCTTCTTATAATTGACTTAGAAGATTGATTTTTGGATATGTTATACAACTTTGGATTTTCTATTTGATGACTCGAAAAGGAACAATTTTTATGTTTTTGGCCCCTCAGCACCCCCTCCACCAATTTTGGACATGACTCATCTGCTGCCAAATCAAGCTGGTTGACTGAATTGAAGCGATTTCGGTCAGTATCGAGTAGAGTAAATGATTTTGGTCTTCGGGGCAAAAGAATAAAAATAAGTCTCTGATATGGCCAAAAATAGTCATAGTGGTCTTCTAACACTCATAAACGGATTTCCCATCTGCCTTAGGTCAATACACTATAATAGCCTTGTTTTTTCATTGACAATATGATATAGTAAATGCAGCGGATGATTGACCGAATAAACAGTGCTGGCCTGAAATATGAGATGAAAATTAACGCAGGTAAGACTAAAGTGATGAATGACAAAGAGATACAAATAAAGATCGGAATGCAAGAAATTGAAAATGTAAACTCATTCAGGTACCTAGGAGCACTGATAAACAATGATGGAAGAGATCATAACGAAATA
>FIZR01028006.1:0-10783 GCA_900060175.1 Ferrisia virgata | reverse complement strand
TCTGGTGCACAATTACAAATTTTGCACATAGGAGGAATTTAGGGAGCCACCGACGTAGATGTACAGCAGGGTGAAAGCGAAAAAACAAATTTTCGAATTTTAATCGCGACACGCCGTTAAAATGTGACCATTACATGGGGAGGGGGGAGGGGTGGGGAAACGATTCCCAAAGTTTCAGTCCCGCAAGTAGATATTGACCCGTGCCACAAGGCACTCGAAGTTGAAGGCGTAACTTGCGAGCGCGTAAAGACGTTTTCCACTGGCTAACACGTGGCGACGAAGTACTCGTACACGCTTCCAGAAAATAATTTCGTTCGTCTACTCGTGATTTTTGCCCAAATGTTTATTCGTTTTCGTCAAATAGGTAGCGATATTGTTTCGCAGTTGTAACGAGAGGCGTGTAGACGAGTAACTCGCCCGCACCACGTGTCGTCGCCGGTGGGAAATGTCGTTACGCACTCGCAAGTCACATCCTCAGCTTTGAGTGGCTTGCGCCTCGCGCAGCATATGACATACGGATTATCAACTCGAGAGATTGAAACTTTGTCCGAGCACCTTCCAGCACCACGATGATGACACATTTTAAAGGTGTGCACTGCGATTCGAAATTCGAAAACTTATCCCCCCTTCCCACCGCACCCCCATCAGCCTATATGCCCTGGATTATTGGTGAGCAGCTAGACACTTGGACCTATATACGCACGATGGGTATAAAATTTATTATTCAATATCGGTGCGGTGTGTACTGAAAGCAACACGGTAAAAAGCTGTGTAAAAGACAAACACACGTTTCGTTGTGCCGGTAGGTGGGCAGGTGGGCAGGTGGGTAGGTGGGTAGCGTAAATTCTGCAACAGCAACAAGTACATGGTAGGACGGAATGCGAAATGACTAACGTCGCCTCGCATCGTAGTGATGGCAAAACTGAGAACGTGATAACGGGACGGCGCGACGTGCGCCATAATGAAGTACGGGCCGGGCAATACGCGTACTATTGGCAATATTCCCGAAAAAAATCAACAGCTGCGACACCTACGCTAGTTTTGATCTCGCATCGTCACAAACAGAAACTAACCGTCCAGCCGGAGTATTCCGGTCGCCGCGCCCTCTCTCTCTCTCGCTCGCTCGTTCGTTTGAAAAAAAATCGGTTCAAAATTTACATCTTTTCTAAGTTTTCATCTGTCGGTGGTGCCGTGTGCAACGTGCACAACATACACGTAAAACACTACAGTACCCACCAGCGTACCAGCGTACGTATTTACAAGTAGGTAGAGGTAGAGGTAGAGGTAGAGGACTAGAGGTACAGTGTTGGTTGGTTGGTTTGGCCGGCCACTTTTTCGCAACAGCCGTGACGTGACTATCAACGTAGGTACGGCAAACGATTTTACGCGTAATAACGAATTAACAAATGATTTGGCGCGCGGCACACGTTACTTTTTACTTGTACGTATGGCGATGGCGATGGCGATGGCGATGGCGATGGCGACAAATAGGTCCTCCGCATCTCTCTATACGAACATGTAGGCTGATTTCGGTTTACGCGCGAACAGCTGTCCACAATTGTGTAGAGTACGTAAATTTTCCGCATACAGAGTACGGTACATACACAGATATACCTATCTGTACACGCCAAAATACAGCAGAAAACGTTCAGGCTACAACATAGTTAGCGTTTCAGCCTGCCAACTGCGCGATGCTAATCGTATAAGCTACGCATTTAGTCTTACATTCGGCACCCGGTTCACGCACACATTTACCTACGAGCGTCGCACCTGTCGTTCATTAAACTGTACACGCGATCCGCATCGACAATTTTTCGTACGACGCGACGCGGTGCACAGCTATACACGACCTCGTCAACGGTACAATACTACCAAGTACATATTAGATTCACCCAAAAGGTAGTAGGGTAGTGAAAAATTCTCACCACCGCAACGATGGTACCCGCACCCGCCGTCCTCTTCACCCATCTCACCGCATACACGAACTGACTATGATGACGAATTTAGCAGGCTACTTGCATAGGACAGGCAATGAGCTATACCATATGCATTTTAGGTAAATCGATCGTCGATCAACGAGTGACTACCCAACCATCCGAGAGTTATTCCATTCAAAGTGCGGTGGTTATCTGCGATACGAGTAACATCTCGAGTACCTACCTACGTTTTCTTCGAGACTAATTTTTGGTACGTAGGCGAAAAAAAAAAAAAAAATACATTTTAAAAATTAGATGGAAAAACCAATTTTTAGGGATGTCGCATCGGGGTTTTACATTGCAGCGGTATATGCCCGACACGCACGATATTACATCGGGTGATCGTCGTGGGAAGATTGTTGTTTCGGACGAGCGAATTAACGCGATCATTCTTTCGTCGCTGCGGCGTTGCTCATTCATTATGGCATCGCGTCCTCAATTTGCACTTCAGTCGGGTCCTCCTGAAGTGCAAATTGAGTTTCAAGTTCTTTTTTGGCGAGGTTTTGAATGTTTGACGCCACGTCGTGATTTTTAAACCATTTTTTTTTTTTTATCAACTACGTAAATGTATTACGAAAATTCAAGCGTCGAATAAACTATCCGTACTGTTCCAAGGTGGAATTGACGATTCTAGAATGAAAAATATATTTCAATTCTGTTTTACGTATTTACTATTTTCTGATATACTTTTTTTTTTTTTTTTTTGGTTTTTTTGGCAAATTTTGCAAGGACTGGTTGATAGCCTCGATTAAAACTATACAAACGAATCCGCATTTACATTTGTTTTTTTTTCAATAAGGACTTACGAAGGTTTAATAATTGTGTTCGAGCATTTGAATAAGTGAAATTCCTATTTGGAGGGAAGTGTACCCGGAGTTAGTACGACGACGACGACGACGACGACGACGTATGTAGTACAATACTCGAGCGTATGCAATGGCGTCGGCCCGAACGGGTCCAATGTTCCGCTACAATCACGCGGTAGAGTTGCGTCGCTATCGGGTCGTTTCAACCATAATACGAGTATAAAACTGCGTTGCGGGGCACCGTTTAAAATTATTTAAACGCAAATAAAAACGCAAAATTTTTTACGTGTAAGTATTTTAGTACTGATCCTCGTGAAAAATATGAAATTAGTATCGCTACGGATTTTCAGAGATTTCAACGCGACGGGTTCAGTAGGATGTGGAGAGTGAAATTGCACTTTTTCTGTTCCATACGATCGCAATATGTACTACATAATTTTCAGGAGTAGTAAAAATAGGGGAAAGACTAATTTTTTCTCGAAACTGATCCAACTTTGAGAAAAGACTTCAAGTAATGCGGTACGCTGTGAAAATAATCACGGTACGTAAAAGATGTTCTTCATAAAAATAGATCGCCGTTGGAATGGGGCAGAAATACCAATTAGTACCGGAGATATAGAAATTCGAATTTTTGGCACGGATGACGTCACTGCCTGAGTTTAGTGCCACGAACAGAATGCGGGAAATTTTAGAATTTTCAACACTATAAAACAGGCGTTAGGGTGGCTGCATTCGAGTAAAATATTAACGCGAACATTTTTTTAGAGCATAAAATCATCTTTTCGGCGATATATTTAATTTCCTCGTTCGATGAAAAAGAATGGCTAAAATAAACAATTTTCTTTACTAAAATTCGACGTAAAAAATTCACGTTAAAAATTGTATTATCAATACACAGCATGAAATTATGTACACTGTGTGAGTTTGGAAAAATTAAAATTCGAGGCCTCCTATTACATTAAATAGGAAAATTTGACGTATCCTCGAAAAGATCTTTTCGCGTTTTTTTTTTTAAAAAAAAAAAAAAAAAAAAAAAAAAAAAAAAATTTTTTGGGTTTTTTTTTTTTAAAAAAAAAAAAAAAAAAAAAAAAAGGTTGCATTTGTATTTTTCTAAAATTCAGTTTAGAGTCCCTTTGTTACAGCATCGAAAATTCAGCGATGTTTAGCGACAACTGTTCACGGTACTAGACGAGAAAGGGGATCAAAGGATCGCGTAAAGCTCGTTGTGGTTTTACGCGCGGAACGAAAACTCAGATAGTGACGTCACCCGCTGTAGGAAAATCTCTCAACGAACAAATTTTTAAACGACGATATTCTGAACTTGAAATAGAGCAAATTCAGTGCGGTGTGTGTTCCATTCTTAATAATCATTTTTACTCTTTAATTTATATTTGAAAAAAGAAGGGTGGTCGAACGAAGAGTCTGTTTAATATTCCCACCACCACCACCACCATCACCCCCCCCCGCCCTCCTCTGCCTTGGACTATATACGCAGCGAGTTTTACTTACGATAATCTTCAGACCACAGTAAGTAAACCATGTTCGGGAGTTTTGGCGAAAATTGGACGTTGTTTTTTTGTTTTTTTGTTTTTTTACATCAAACGTAAACGTACGTACGGTATGGTCGCGGCTGTACGCGATCAGAACGAGCGAAAATAGGTGTACAGAAAAAGGAAAAATAAAAACATATTGCAAAATATTTGGCTCATTCGTTGGTAGCGTGTGCAAAAAATTATAAGAATTAAGATGACGACTACTCAACGTTCGGCTTGAGATAGCAAATTTAGGCCACGACGCGACGCAGCGCGACGCGACCCCCGTCCGTCAGCGCGATTAACGACTGGCCAGCGACCGTGTTTGATATTCAGCGTAGGTTAGGTACCTCTACGCTACGCTGTACGTAGCTGTAAGTTATGTTACGTACGAGTACGAGTATATAAGTTATGGTCAGTAGTCAGTATGTAATGTACGCTACGCCATCGTATACGGCTGTAGCCAGCGTAAGTGCTCCTTATAGGCTACTTACTGTATCTGTAGTTCTGTAGTTCTGTACTTGTTACCAGCAACCAAACCAACACAGTAAACTCACGATGCCAGTACGATTGGTTTACGTGCGTACCTCCTACCTATACGATAGGTTATGCGAACAATTTACGTATTAAGCTATCTCCTGGCACCTGTACACCTGTTACCTGCGTTGATTTCACGGTTCCTAATCGAGCGTTGACTCGACTTTGACTTTTGATCGAATTACGAACGATTCTTCACTCGTATCCAAACCTACGTAGACGTCTCTTACGCTCGTAGGAGGTATAGGTGCCCTTACCACATGTGCATATGTAATGTACTAACTGTACATCGAACTCACGATGATAATTGCTCCCATCGATTCGCTTTTCCACTCTCGCACAGTTATCGATGTCTCTTCTCTTAGTTTTTTATTCAGCCAAACTTTGGCACACTGCAACGCTACGTAACAACGCTTCGTACAACTTTGAGCAGCCATAGAGCCTAAACGCATATACTAGGTAGGTAGGTATGAGCGGTAAATTTCGCAATTTTTTACTACTGAAAATTGGAATTCCGCTCACTGAAAGCCTCGCCATGGGTCAGTGTTGCGCACGAGCCGGGTAAATGAGTACATTTTATTTCTCATCTTCGACAAACGTACGATGGTACGACGATTAAGACTATTAATTTGAAAGGGTACTGACAAATTGAACTGCTGAACTATTCGACGAAGAATGTGGCGACAAGACGATCGTCGCGGTGTCTCGGTTGGTAATTTCGCAACAATAAGGCAAGCAAAGAGGTGCTTTTTTTTTTCTGCCAAGCCGCTTTTTAGTCGAGAAACATACACACGTGTATTATCGTATTCTCAACTCGTTAACCACGATGCTGATTTTGTTTCATTTTTTTTTTTTTTGGCATACATTACGAAATTGTTTTTTGAACATGGTGTACGTAGTACGTAATAGGTAATAACCGATCGAGCGAGTTGAGAAAAATTTCGATTACAGCGTGATTTTGTATTGTTATCGATTACGTAACAAGTGGGCGAGAATTACGTACGGCGGGCGTGCTTCGATCGCCATTTTGGCTCGACACTAGCGACCAGCGAATTCAACAATTTATAGCAGTATGTAATGTAAAGTACATTACATTACATTACATACTGCTACGTACAATACGTTTATATGTAGTATGTACTGTACTGCGTAATCTAGATACGTACTGTACATCGTCGAAAGAAATCTCATTTCATTTGATTTTTGGATCGGTTTCACGTTTTGAATTTACGTACAATACGTTACGTACGCGTACAATTGTGCATACAGTAAGTACCGTAGATGTACTTACACGTGATTTACGATCATTTATGACGTGTTTCTTGTAACGTATCGAATGATTCGAAGAAATGTTCGAAACCAGAGATTCATTTCAGTCACTCGACAAAACCACCATCGTCTATTTTTATAGAGTAAATAATTTCGCCAATTTCGAAGCATTCGATCAAAGTAAACATATGTTGTACACAATGTACACATATAGCTAGTGCTATTAGTAACTAGTACGAATTATTTGTTCGTTTCTCACACGTTTCTACGTCCGAAATCACGTACACATACAGTACATAGGTAAGGTAAACGTAGCTAATGTAGTAGGCGTTATGAGTCGAGTTACCGACCCGAGTAGATGACTACATAGTCTAACTAGTAACTACCAGTACACAGCAGCGAATCACTCGCCCGTTGTACCGTCAAATATATCCATTTAGTCATTGACGATAGCGAAGACGATAACAATAACCAGTATGAGTGCGATTGCGAGTGCGAGTACGAGTACCTCGTTAGTTGTTGCCATTCACGCTTTCGTCAAACTATGGCTGCGAAAAAATCATTCACCAACTAGCATTCGCCTACGAGAACGAGTACCACCCGAGTGCGGCCTAGCAACCTACTACCTGCATACTATGTAGCTTGCTTGGTAATCTGTCTAGTACCTACCTACCTACCTACCTACCTACCTACTACCCAGTACCTTTATTGAAAGTTGAACCTAAAAATTTTGAGCAGGATTTGAATTGGAGGGTACGTTCATTTAAAGTCAAGGTAGAATGTTGGATTTAATTTTTTTGTGAAAACACGATGCAGTGAGTTTTTGATTCAAAGAAAGAGAGTCCGTTTAAATGGGCCTATTTTTGAAATTCATTTGAGGTTTCTTGAATGATACGTTTTGAAATTACAAGGTTTTGGGAACAAATAGAAATATTCAACTGTTTTACGTAAAGTCTCAAAATTTAGTTTTTTCTCGTTTTTTTCACTGATTTTTCAATTTTTTTATGACAAAAAAAAAAATGAATTTCGAGATTTCAAGTAAAACTATTGCGAAAATGGTGTTTAACAGGGTATTTGTGACTCGCTAAACACGAATCCGACGTTAGTTTCTTCGTTTCGTCTTTTTTCATTCGCGGTATAAGACGCTCAAAATTCGAAAAATCTGCTAAAATTAAACATTTCTGTACGGTTTTTTGAGATTTTCAACCCTCGCCGAACCGAGTTCGCCAAAAACGAAAACGTTGGGTAAATCTACGCTTAAAAACAGGTTTTTTTTTTTCACAGCTAAAAATTTCAAATGGCCAAAAACCACGAAAAGGAGTGCACCCAAATTAACGAAAAAATCATCGTAAATACACCTCCTCAATGGAATGTAACGTTGTGCCGAAAAACAGAAAATTTCATTCGCTTCGGTTGAAACGAATAATTATTAAAAATAATGCAATAAAAAGGACCATAACTCCGAAAGTAAAAGGAGTGGGGGAAGGGGGGTAACCATTTTTTCCAGAATTTTTTTATATCAAGGTACACACACCGTCGGGGTGGAGGGGGGAATTGGATCGAAAATCGGTGCTGGGGCCAAAATCACCCCTTACTCGGCTATACCTTTCGCCGACTGTTTACATAGGCAATAATACGCCTGTAGTAGTTTGGAAACTTGATTTTGTGAATGATTAAAAACTTCATTTTATAGTTCAAATAATATAACGTGAAAATTTCAAAAAAATGATCAAACGGTGATTTTCCACACCTTGAATGTAAAAATGATAAAGAAGTAGGTCGATATCATTCGTTGTTCAGCAAACGCAATTCCCCGAAATAAAAATATAAAACAATAGACAATAGTTTCGGCATAAGTGGCCTAAAAAATACTGGGTATAAATAAAACCGATTTTTGGAAATAAAAACAGCATTATTCGGCTCGCTCTAATGGAACATGTCCTCTCGTCTTTTCGTATTTATATTTGTTTTCGTATTTTTCTTTGTTAATCGTAATTTGTATGTAAGTGTAATGACAGTCAGAATTTTTTAATTATATCAATATTCATACGTGAGCCTTCCTTATTTCGTCTAATATAAATACAACTACAAAAGGCCCGTAAAGGCCCCACAACGACGCCTTAATTTTTCAACCTTGAAATGCAGTTTTTTCTCATCATTGTAACCGAAGCGCACTTTCTCTCCATTTTTGCAATTATTCGATGGAATTTTCGATTTTCATTCGACAAAAACGAATACTAGATACGCGTATCAGAGTGAGGCGCACGCAAATACGTATGTAAATAGAGTAGGAAACTTGGCGAAGAGGAATAGCGGCGAACTTTAAGAACAGAGAGGATTGGCGTTTTAACCGCAGGTAGGTTACAATGTAAAAAATAGCAGGTGAGCGATGGACGGACGGATGGAGCGCTCAAATTATTATACTTTACAACAAAACTCGAAGCGCATAAATAACAATTCTGCAATACTGCGGGGAGGCGAAGCTATTAGGAGGAAAGTACGTTAACGAGATATGTTGTCGGTAGCATATGCGCTGTAATATTCGTAAAACGGTTTTTCTCGGAATTCGTTAGATCATCGATCATCTACTCGTAGTCGGCTAGTGGATACCGAATATTAAAACTATATATATATATATATATGTGTGTGTGTGTGTGTGTGTATGTAGGTAGATACAGTACGTATTATCATCGCCATTAGCACCGAAAATAACGACCAGGTACCCCTAGTCGGGCTAGGTTAGGTACATAGATGATACGACTTACGCTAAATCGTTATTAAATTTTACGTGTACGTGTGCGTACGGGCAACGCTCGTAAAATTTAAAAACCCGCCGTAAAAACGTCAATTACCTCGATACCTAGCACCTATATAGCCTACAAATATGTTACGAAACGCGAACGTAACTCGGCCGAGTTAATAAAATTGCATACGTTCACTTTTTGCAGGCGAACGCGTTCGTTGAGAGTAACGTCGAAATATCACACCGCACGAACGAGCAAACAATTTTTTTGTTTGTTTTCATCGAGCGAACCGTAGGTAATTCAGGTAAAATTGACGGTACACGGTGTCGCGACGCGTCGATCGACTTTGGGAACTTTACGTGTATTTTCAGCGCTAGTTATTAGTAAAAAAATAAATGAGCAAGTAAGTAAGCCAGTCAGTCAGTCATTCAGTCAGTAAGTGAAGTATCATCTGGCACATAAGCACGTACCGTAGGTCGTACGAGCAAAGTGCATAGCTCCGGCTATATCTTATATCTTGTTGTACGCGTATATCGGTAAATATGTAGTATTCGATTGTAGTTGGTACGGATTGGGGATGGGGATCCTTCCATCTCTGATTATTTAGAATACAAATACGCTGCGCGTGATTTTTCAAGCTACTTTTCGAAAGTTTTTCTTACGTCCAATCAATTTTTAAGATTTTCTCGTTTTCTAGACTACCTGTTGCACCTAACTGAGATGTGTATTTTTAACGTCGAAGACGCTTTTTTAGACATGCAAAAAACGCCTGCAGCGATTAGTTCGAATAAACGAGGTTCGACAGTACGTAGCTTATTTATTGCAGTATAGATAGAGCACGATGGCGTGTACTTCGTACGTAGGCCTATATTTGTAGTTTTGTACTCGTACGTATTTACTGTATTGGTATTGGTATTCGTAGCATGTCGCGTCTACTGACCTCGTCACAAGCGGCGCATCTCGGCTTCAATTGTTCGGCGTAATGTCTTTCGCAATATAGTTTGTCATCGTGAACGCAGTACGTCAGGTCGACCAGCAGTTGATCACACTCGGCGCATACGAAACAGGCGGGATGCCACAGCATCGAATCGCCGAATTTCGGCGCTAAAACAGCCAAGGCCGGCGTTAGCAGCGTTTTTTCGCACTTGGGACAATTCTGTCGAGAATACACGATACAAAATGTTCGGTAAGTAATTATCTAGGTAGAGAAAATAGGTATAGACGTTAGAGTGACATTACAAAAAAAAAAAAAAAAAAAAAAAAAGGAAGACTACAGCAGCGTACCGCTACACAGCTACACAGCTACACGGCTACACGGCTACAGCCCTACAACTTTCAAGTACGCGTGTAAATCGGCCTTATCGGCTCTGGCTGTGTAGCGCTAGCTCTAGGCCGCAATACTTACCTACGAGTGATTAACCAACTCGTAGGCGAGGTGTACGCGGTCGTGGACGTCGCGTCGTACGAAAAAAAAAACGAAAACGAAAACGAAAACACGTACTCACCGTATTTACAGAGCACTCCTCGACGTAAGCGATATCTAACGCGATCTCGTTGCGCGCGTTAATAAAATCTTCGTAACTCTGGTGGTCTTTGGGCTCGACGTTTTTACAGTACGACAATGCGAGGTCTTGCTTCGGTAACTGATAAACTAATTGTTTGTCTCGGTATTTTTCTCCGGGTGTGCCGATTTTTGGTATTTTATTTTGCGGTAAACTACGGAAATACTGTTCAACCTGCGCAATTCGAAAAGCATTTTTGGTAGTTAGGTATGGGCTACGAATAATATTATAATTGTACGTAGATTTTCAAAACGCACGCTGCACAGTGGTCCAGGAAACCCCTCAAAACGCGCGAAATTCATTATTGAAAGAAAAAGCCACGATATTTAGTGAAATGTAATCAAACTTCGGTTTTCG
>FIZR01028005.1:0-38287 GCA_900060175.1 Ferrisia virgata | reverse complement strand
TGATACAAGCCTCCTCTCAATATCTAAATATTTTCATCTGTATTTCAACATGAGGTAAAAATGTACGATCCATTTCGTTAGGTGGAAGGGAGGGCTACGGGATTTAAATTTCCTTCGATGTGTTAGAAAATGCAACTCTGTAGGTACAACCTGAGCGAAGGAAGGGTGAAAATTTTACAAAATATTCGATATAACGGGTCGCAAAATGAATGTAAACATTAGAAAATGTGGAATAAAAATTTCAAAACTTTTCACCCCTAAAAATCGGTCACTGTGGACACAAATTTAGAAAGGTACCGCGGTGAAACCGTCACTGATTCCAGCATTTCATTTGTTTTTATTTTTTCTAACTTCTACCAACTGTCGCCCAATTTTTCTTACCCTCAAACGCTGGGGGGGCGACCCCCCCGTTCAGTAGGTCTGTAGTTATGCAACTACGGATTGTCTAAGAAAAATTTGTATGATTTAGGCCCATCAGTATTACTACCTCCAAATTTGTGCATAATTGAATTTTTACTCGAGGTCAACTTCACACCAGAATAACAAAACTGCCGCCAATCTAAGCCTATTTCCGAAATTGAATCGATTTCAATCGGTATCGATCTGAACAAATGATTTCTAGTTTCGGGGGAAAAATAAAAAAATATATCTAAAAAAAAAAAAAAAAAAACAGATATTTCGTCATTAAGATGGAACCAAGTAGGATAGCGAAGGCCAGGGGTGGTTCTCGCGATAAAAATTATTTTTCAGCGTCATCTAACAAGATGTTAAATTTATTTCAAAATTTAAGGACTGGGGGGCTGTTTCACTATTCTAGACAATGCTACCGTTAAAAATATTAATACCTACCTAGTTACCTACATAACGTACATGTATCTCTTGGTATTCTTATGTACTCTGCTTACTCGCGTAAAGGTTGTATATTTGAACGATACGTCAGCGTCAGTTTTCAAAATATTTACCCATTTCTTTAGTTAAACAAATATACGAATTTCTCGAAACATTCGATGAACAATATGCCTCTTATCTCGACTAAAACATCAGAATAAGAATAGGTATATTATACCTATGTATATGTACATACATATATGCCTAGCTACCTGAAATATTGTACCGATACAAGTAGATATATCATTGATGAAAAGTACCATCGAGTTTTCGAGAGTATGTGTACCTACCTAGCTACCTATCTATCTGAATAGCCTACAGACTATACATATCTGTACGGTAAACTAATAAAACAATTTAACGAATAATAAAATAAAACAATAACGAAAGGATGAATGTATCAAGATTTACGCTCGGTTAATAGCGAAGTGAAGTAAACAAGCTGCGTGTTCGTTCGTCAGTTTAAATCCTATTTAAGCACGATGGCGTACTTATGGAGATGGCAAAGAGGCGAAATTTTTTAATACAAATTTCGTTGAAAAGTTTTCTCCGACGTAAAGTAGGTACACTGTTTTAAGAGTTTTGTTAAATGGTGTAAAAATATTCGGCGCGTAAGTCCAAGTACATTGGCCTTGTAGTAAGTCTAACGTAAGTATTGTATACGATGAAAGATATCAGCTATTTTTTAAAGTAGTATAAAAATAAAAAAATAAATTAAAAATACGACTAAAAAAGCTTCTTTTAAAAAAAAAAGTTATATACTTATGCCCCGCGTGTAAAGGAATGATGGAGAACGAGAGAGAAAGGGTGAGAGAGAGAGGTACAGAGGGAGAAAAAAAACATAACGGAAATAAAATAGGAAGTAATAATATGAAAATGATTGATGACGTAAAAGAAACGTTATTTCTTTCCGGTTGGTGTTTTTTTTTCAGCTCTTTTCTCTGTGGTGGTATTTTTAAAAAGAATTTTTACTTCTTGCTATGACAATTGTCTTAGCATTAACGAGCATGGTTTTCTTTAGCCTTATTCATGGTCTTCTGTGCTAATTAAAGCCGAGTTCCATTATTTTGCGTTTTCTTCGTTATACCACGGTTCGGTTGCTGTCTTATTAGAAGGCTTTTAACTAAGATGTATAACATTTTAATGTTAATGTTGTTAATGTGTTTCCATTTACAGTTGGCCGCATTTTTGCCAACAATACAAACGCCGTCGCTTTGCACCATAATTTGCTTATGCTTTTTTTGCAGTAGTAGTAGTAGTAGTAGTAGTAGGTATGTCTGTTTGATTCGCATTCGAGAGGGGCTGATTCCATTAGCTAATTTTACAAGAATTGTTTCGAGTAGCCTGGTACGAGGACATGGGTACCTAGACCTACGTTTTTTTTTTTTCGTATATTTTGCTGGTGCTTAATGGATTTTGCTATTGCCCCACGAGTACTTTGAATTTTACCAAAATTAGTTTTCTTTTTCTTGTCCGATTTGATGGAGAATTTTTACTTTTATGTTATAAATTTAACCCGCGTGTATTTCAGTTTTTAAATTACTATTGTGTAAGTATTGCCTATTGGAGAGTTAATTAACGAAACTGCACGCGGGTACATTACATACACACAGTATATTTGATAAATGAAGGTAAATAAATGGTATATGTAGTTCATCGTATGCATAGAGGATTGGAGATAAAGTGACGTTACGGCTACGTTGTTAATTAAAACCTGTCAATAATGTAGCGCGGTACATTAATGTGGTTATTCTAATTAAGTATGAATTTAATGTCAAATATGATATTGATTAAATGATTACGCATTTAACCGAATCAAAAGAGAAAATATTCGTAGTAAGTGACATAATTTCTGCTATATCTTGATGTTCGTGTACGACAGTATTTTGGTACCTAAGCTACTACCTAGCTGGTAGCTGCACAAAATAAACGTCAGTCTGTATCAATCGAGTGGTTGATATGTTTCTGATAATATACATTTTGCGAAATTCAATTTTTCTTTCGAATAAACTTCCTTTTATTGATGGAATAACAAAATATTCGTTTTTCCTAAACTTGTTATTTATTCGAATAGAATTTCAATTCATTTTTATAAAACAAATACAAAATATGTTATTTGTATGCGAATTTTATAGTAGAATTTATTATCGAACAGTAGTTACCCACCTACACAATATTTTTACCCGAACTCGTCTCTTATTGGCTCAGATATTTACTTGCTAATCTACAAAAAAAAAACCTCCTATGTAATTTTATAAGTGATTATTATGGAAAATGCTGACTATTACAGCGGATTAACCATTTTATTGACTTTGGTAAGGGGGGGGGGGTATACACAGCATTCCGTCCAGGTGGATACCCATTTGATCAGTATTTATGCAACAAATGCTCAATGTGTGTATTTATGTTTGCCTAACTCCTGGATTGTAGGATTGAAAAGACGCTCCTTGAAAACTTTTGTACTTTGATGGGGGGAGCTTGATTTTCTATGCGATATTGTCAACGAAAACCAGGCTATTACAGCCTATCAACCAACAGTGGATGAGGAGGGGGGGGAATATCAAAAAAATCCGTTTGAAGTCCTAAAAAAAAACCATTGCGAACATTTTTGGCAATGTCAGGTATTTATTTTTATTTTTTATTCCTTTTTCCTCGAAACTAAACATGATTTGATCAGCTCGATGCAGACCAAAATCAATCAAATTTGAAAAATAACCTTAAACTGTCAGTAGATTTGATATTCTAGAAAGGGGTTGAGCTCGGGTTCAAAATTTTAATTATGCCGAAATTTATAGGAAAGGGGTGCTAAGAAGCTAGGATCCCAAAATTTGATTTTTTTTTGAACCAATCGATAGAAAGTTCCAAGTTGTACACAACATATCCAAAAATCAGCCTCTTAGATCAATTAAGATCAGAGAAAAGGATTGTTTTTTTCCATTTTCGCCCTCAAATTGAGCTAGGAAGTGGAAATTTGATATGTAGACATAAATACGCGTTTTGGGGGTTTCAATTTGTCAAAATCATTGCTCCCCCTTGCAGCCCCTAAATGTGTTTTTTTGGCAGGTTTTCTTATGGTTTTTAGTTTGTTCCTGGCATAATTCCCCTACAAATTGAAATTGAGCTGAGAATTTGAAATTTGATACGTAGATTTAGTATAAGGTCTTGGATGTGTCTTTTGGGGGTTTCGACTTTTCAGTTTCTTTGCACCTCCTCACAACCCTGAAAATGTAGTTCTTGGGTCAAAAACCAGGCTATTACAGTCTATCGATCAACGGCGAATGAGGAGGGATTATCAACAAAATTCGTTTTGGGGTCCCAGAAGACCATTAAGACGATTTTTAGCCATGTCAGGTATTTATTTTTTATTTATTTGTTCCCCCGAACATTTCGGGGATAACTGTATTTTGACCCAAGTTCATCTTCACTCATTTATATCTTATCCGCCACCAAACTGAGCCCATTGACCGAATTTGAGCAATTTTGGTCAGTATCAAGCGGAATGAATGGTTTTAATGTTCGGGGAAAAAATAATAATAATAATAATAATAATTGTTATTATAAAAATAAATATCTGTAATTGCTAAAAATCGTCTTAATGGTCTTCTAGGACGTCAAAACAGATTTTGTTGAATATTCCCTCCTGATCCATCGCTGGTTAATAGACTGTAATTAGCCTGGTTTTTAATGACTATATTAGGCTAAAAAAATTGCACAACAATCCCATCGGAAGTTACCCCCTTTAAAGTACATTTTCTATTGCTCCCCCTCTCCCTTTGACAATATGAAAAAATCTGAAATACGCCCAAAAGTCGTTTTTGAGCAGTGTCTCTGTCTAACAATCATTGAAAAAATTTCAGAGAATTTTATGTAGATTTTTTTCATAAAATAAAAACATGCCGAAATGTTTTTTCATTTTTTAATTTTTTACAGATTTCCCATTAATGTGGCCTGCTGACCTAAAATTATCATTTGTACTTTCATTTATAAGTATTCTATCAACAACTGTAAAATTAGGAAATTTTTGAATATGCTTTTCCAATAATTTCTGTCTTCTGCACACTTACTCTACGAGTTGATCTAAAAAACTAACCAACCAAAAAATTCTACTAAGAATTTTGTTTTCAGTGGGCAAAGCTCGAATTTTTTATCAGTGAGGGTTGTCCGGGGACTAATTATTGAGTGTAGTACGTAAATTCGCAGAAAAAAATACGCACGGATATTTCTGCCCCTTCAACTCGAAAATCAGGCAAAGATACATACATAGACCAGGTATGTGTTGCCTAATAGCGAGTTGGAGGCCACAAGGAGATTGCAATTGAGACAGGACAACCTATATATTTCAATAATTTTTAATAATTTTCCTACTTTTTCCTCACTAAAAAATATTTACTAGGTAGCAAAATTTCAAGTAAATTTAGTTCAAACTGTCGTGTTCTTTTTGCTAATATTAATTCAATTTTAATTATATTCACAATCTAAGTAGTTACAGTTATGTGTGTAATATCCAATCGTTGATGTTTATTCAAATACCATTCAACTTACTCTTCATTTACCTTTCTCTTTGTTTCAGTAATTGTGCTACAGATTATATTAATGTGTATCAAGGACCATCTTCAAACAGCACCCTGCTGGCGACTTTGTGCTCGAATAAAAAACAAGATTTGGTCTCTTCCGGGTCTAATTTATTAATAGAATTCAAGTGAGTAAATAATTTTTAGAAATTTTTAAACTCGATTCTCTTGAGAAAAGCTAATCTATTTTTGAGGCTGAAAAGTTGGAGACCCTCAAAAGTCAAATTTAGGGTCTCTACTGAATATACATACCAAATTTCAGCTTTCTAGCTCTATTTGAAGGAGAGTTATGCGAGGAACAAACTCAAAAAATTTAAAAAATGAGAAAACCTGACAAAAAACACATTTTTGGAGCTGAGAGAGGGTGCAATGGAGCTGAAAAATCGGGACATCTAAGAGACACATCTAAGGCCCCAACTGAATGTGCATAGCTCATTTTGGTGGGGAGATAGAGGAGAAACAGCAGTCAAAAAGGGGGAAACCCACATATCTCCCCTCCTAATTGTTCTAAAAGGCTGATTTTTGGATATGCTATACAACTTTAAATTCTCCATCGGTTGACACAAAAAGGAATAATTTTCTCGATTTCCGCCTCTCAATACCTCTTCCCCCTAATTTGGGCATTACTGAATTTCGATCTCAGTTCATCTCCACTCCAGTAATGATTTTTAGTTTCAAGGTGAAACGAAGCCTGATTTTCGTCAGATATTGCAATCACAAGAATTGAAAAAAAAATCAATATTAAAGATAGTAAGGATTTAATGGGGCCAAAATGTCAAAACCCCCCAAAAAGCACATCTAGGCATTTTACTAAAACTTCCTGGTACAATTTGAAGGAGAATTATGCGAGGAATAAACTCAAAAAACAGGAAAAAACGACCAAAAAATCAAATTTTCAGAGTTGTATGGGGTACAATGGGGCTGAAAAGTTGATACCGCCAAAAAGGCAGATTTAGGATCTGTACCGAATGTACATGCCTAATTTTAAGTTCCTAGCTCAATTTGTAGGGGAGTTATGCGAGGAACAAACTCAAAAAACAAGAAAAAACGATCAAAAAACAACATTTTTAGGGCTGTGAGATGTGCAATGGGGCTGAAAAGTCGATACCCTGAAAATGCATATCTACGGCTCTTATTGAAACTACATATCAAATTTTAGCTTCCTAGCTCAATTTGGAGAGGAATTATGCGAGGAACGAATTCGAAAAATGAGAAAAATGAGAAAAAGTGACCTATAAACCACATTTTTGTGGTTGTAAGGTGGTGCAATGGAACCAAAAAGTTGGTACCCCCCTCCCCAGAAAAATGAGAAAAAGTGACCTATAAACCACATTTTTGTGGTTGTAAGGTGGTGCAATGGAACCAAAAAGTTGGTACCCCCCCCCCCAGTTGCATTTAGAACTCCTGCGAAATGTACATACCAAATTTAATCTTCCTAGCTCAATTGGGTTGGAAGATAGGGGAGGAACAACTCTTTTTCATATCTCCCCTCCTAATTGACCTAAGAGATTGATTTCTGGATATGTTATACAATTTTGGATTCTCTTTTGATTAGCTTATAAATAGAGCCATTTTTGCGTTTGTAACCCCTCAGAAACCCCTCCCCCAAATTGTGGTATAACTGAATTTCGACCCACGGTCATCCCCACTTATAATACCCGATCCGTCACCAAATTGAGCCGATTGACCGAATTAAATGGATTTTGGTCCGTATTGACCAGAGTAGGTAAATGATTTTAGTGTTCGGAAAAAAAATAAAAAATGAATATCTGATATGGCCAAGAATGGTCTTAATGGTCTTCTAGGAATGCAGAACGGATTTTATTGATATTCTCAGCTCCCCCTCCCCTTCATCAGCCGTAGGTCGATGGACCCTACCAGACTGCCTTGTTTACATGGACAGTATGACATAGAAAATCTGGCTGAAGAAAGTAAAGACAATGAAAACGACTAAAGAAATGTAATTTTTCACCGGCCATCATACCTTTCTAATTTGAACGGTTTGGTTATTATGGTCTGACATCAGGATGATGACCAGGAAAAGAAAAAAGACTGGGTTAACCTTCCAGTTAGATAAAAAGTACCGAAAATAATAAAAGAAGGGGAAAAAAATGAAATGAAGATATTTTAAATTTTACGAGCTTTTAAAACAAAAGTCATGTTTAGCTGTAATGTTGATTTTGTAACGTAAAAAAATTTTACAATCGTAAGTACGATTATAATGTACTTTTTACTATCGCAGGTCTGGACCTACTGTTCCTCCATACGACTATAACGGATTTGTAGCGAAACTGGAATTTATAGGGGGAGCCAGTTCCACAGAAATGACACCAGTTACATCTCAAGCAACAGCAGTAAAAAATCCAAATAAAATTCCCAACTCATCGGAAAAATCTAGTAAGCGCTGTAAGCAAAATTTTCCATTTATAATAAATTATTTATTTATTTATTTATTTATTTTTTAGAACTTGTCGTGTTTTAACATGGCATTCTTTAATTTCTCTTCGATAATCATTATAAATTAAAAATACTTTGGTGAATTGATTTGCCTATATTGTTACTTGAAGGAATAAAATTATCCATTACACAGCGTTTAATATTTTCACACAATTTAATCAAAGAATCTACTTCGTTTACTTTTTATATAGATATAGATACGTACGTGTTATGTTATATGTATTTCCCTCCCTCTCCTCCCACCTTTAAATCTGGAATTATCCTCGAAAATTTATTTACAGAATTGTAATTCTGGCAATTATACTATCAGAAAGGTCATTAATTACCGATTATAAATTACCTGTGCTGAGACCTTCGCAACAACAACATCATTAATAGCGAATTCGTAGCATATAAATTAAAAACCTCGATTTACCTAATTTTTCAGCTCACGAAGAAGTCACAGTTCGACAAACGGAACGAGATCATACGCATCAATCCCTCGCACCAGTTGATAAACCGTGCCAACATTTTTTTTATGGAAATATCACTCGATCCGGTCATTTTGATACGAGAACTTTACCATGGAGTACCAATTGCATCGTAATATTTATCGGACAACCGACGGATTTAATACACATATCCCTCTTCAACTACCAAATAAAGTAAGCGTTTTTATTCCAAATTTACGCACCATTGAGTCCGTCTAAACGTTTTGGAATAATTCCAACGTATGAAAATCTGACGTATAGTATTCTTGTTGCTTTATGGGAGATTTTATACCATATCGTTACGGTGTATAAAATAATGTACCTAATATGCTAACTTTATTATTATTATTTTTGCGATTTTTAGCGCTACGTCGTGTCATTCTTATATCGAAATAATTGACGGAGACGTTCGATCCAACGCTTTCAAGTTGCTAAAAAAATTATGCAGCCCTTTAATAAAACACGCACGTAACGCCGAAGGAAGGTAAAGATTCGCACAATTTGCTAACTATAAGAAAAATGTGCTTCGCTCGGCTCCATAAATTTTCAATGCTTTATTTTCGCTAGCTTGCCGTTAAATTAATTTTAATAACGAATTACTCGGTTTGAAAATATTAATTTGAAAGAATTACGGTGGTGGTTTTCTTTTTTTTTTTTTTTTTTTTTTTTTTTTTTTTATTTTTCCTTCGTTTAGGTTTCACGAGCAACAAACTTTCCTATCTACGGGCAGCTATTTAAGTATTCACTTTAAACGGTTTAAACCGATACCGCAGCCAGAAGTAGAATACATTGATGGTGCTTTCAGTTTTCTAGATGGTAAGAGTGCTTCGTAACAGAATGATAAGAATGACGAGATTGTTATTATTTTGTTTGTTTGTTTGTTTGTTTATTTATTACGAACAGGATATGCGGAAGGTACTTTGCAACCGAATACTCTATGTGATGTAACATATTTCGGATTAACTAGCTCGTCGATGGGTAGAATACATAATCATGGATCTCAGCATTTATTCTGGAATGTAGAAGGACCGTTGAGATGTTCACAAAAATTTGTACCCACAGCCAATCAAAGCGTTACTTTGAAGGTACAATATGCGTTATATTTATTACAGTACTTTCTACAATTAGAATTATTTGTAAATATATATTTTTTTTAATTCTGCGCAGATAATATCTTTACAAAGACTTTCGTCTGATATCTGTTACACAAAATGCGGTGATAGTGGCTGCCAATGTGTTAATACACAAAACAAAAGAGAATTCGAGTACGTCGGTGATTACGACCATTTGCTCATATTAAACGAATATAACGCGCCATTATCTTGCATTTGTGGCTCATACAGAGTAAGTAACATTACCTAAAATATTTCCTGAAAAAAAGAATCCCAAAATCTGAGTACAAATGAATAAAACTAAAACGTTCGTAATCTGTTATCTAATTCAGGAAGAATGGTTACCTATAATTGTACGTAGTTGGTCTCCAATTACGGTCATTTATTCAGTGGCCAAATACAATTGGGCTGAAAAAGGATTCTCTTTTGAGGCTGAATATAGATTTATTTACGACAGTGCCTGTGGGTATCGACTGATTAATCATCATTCCGGTGAGTTTCGTAGATTATTTCATTATCACTACTGTAGCAATATCCGTTTACGACGTTTTATAAATATTACAGGTTCTATTTCACCTGTTCATATGGAACAAAGTACTGTATTAAATCATTACTATAATCAAGTGTGTACGTGGATTTTAAATTCCAACATCGAAAGGGAATTATTTGTAGAAATCGCCAGTTTACAAGATCGTACGTTTCTTTTGCTCTTATCAGTACATAATCGAATATTAATAATACAAAAGTGATTTGTACGACGTTATTTTTTAGGTCCTTGTTCAGCTTGGAATATTACTATTTACGAATACATTGAAGATTCTAAAAACCACACTGGACGACTGCTGGAACGATTTTGTCCCAGAGATGTTGGAAAAGTTTACACGTTACCTTGGAAATTAAATATAGTTGCAATTAAGTACGTTCTGAGACCAAATTTTTATTTTAATACTAAAAGTGCAAGTGTATACTACTCAAGGACTTGAGTGTACCTACTCACGTGATATTGATTTATAGGTTATCAGCTATGACTAGAACATTACCACAATTTCAAATAAAATGGAGATCTCAAGTAGTTCGAACCAATACTAGATTATCTTCTCCTGAAGTCTCCGCCAGTTCCGGTTCCTATAGAATTTTTCATATCTTTTTAAACGTTAGTCATGTTATGTTTTATTTTTTCAATTTTGTGTATAAATAGACCTTGTTGTTGTATTTTTTTTTTTAATATTATTATTTTATTTATTTATTTATTTATTTTTTGTAAATAGGTTGACAATCTAGTCGTGTAAAAATGTTAAATGTTTTTTATGTTTATATACTTAATTCGTTAATCCGATTAAACGTTCGATTTTTCAATAAGCATATTATTTAATTGGGAGTTTCAAAGCTAAAACAGGACTTATACTGCATGTTCCTCATTAACCTCGTCATCCTTGTATCATTGATAGGTCAAATAACGAGACTTATATGTATAATGGTTAGCATACCGGAAAAATTGAAGGGGCTCAGATATACCATTTTCAAAATTTCATTTTCACCCAAACCTGCTACTAAGAGTGGATATGAAGTGATTCGTAAAATAAGACAAAATAAATACAAAAAAAATATGACTAAAAATTTGTGACTCTTTTAGTTTTTTGTGAATAACTTTAAAAAAGTTATTACGAGCACCTCATTAAAAAATTTTAACTCGAAAGGTTGCATTTATACGGAGAAAAAAGATATCAATAAAAGAAAACAAATATTTAGTCATTTTTGGACAAAAATAGGAAACAAATTTTAATCTTGAAGGTAAATATGAGAAAAGCAAAACGATTGCGCCACGAGGCAAAGAATATAAGTAAGCGAATGTGGTGAAAAAATCAAGAGTGGGGGTGAAGTGATTTGCAAACTGTTACGATGTACGTACCAATCACACAAAAATATAGTTGGGAATGTTTAATTTTCTCAGTTTTTTGTGAATAACATTTGAAAGATTTATTACGGGCTCATCACTGAACATCTTCAAAAGAAGTCGCAGTACAGCCCTCCACTGAATGGCTTTAACGGAAATCTTAAAAGTTGCTTTAAAATGAAGAGAAAAAATATAAAATTTTGAAATTTATCATTTTTTTTTTCAAAAAATCCATAATTTTCCATTTTTTAGCAATCAATACATTTTTTTATCGGTTGGGAAATAACCTTCAAAGTTTCTGTTCGGGGCATTGAATAGGCGGAGGGAGTACTGCTACCAACTTTGGAAATTTATTTTTCAGGGGGAGCTCATGATGACTTTTTCGAAGATTATTTACCGAATTTATATAGGATATCAAATTAGTACACTTTGATTTGATTTTGAAAATTTTTTAAATCCCATTTGGAGCACTATCATCAGCTATTCTCAACGTTGATTGGCTACTTTTGAATGTTGAATGCTGATTGGTGAATTTTGAAAGTCCTTCAATTTGGTTGTGCATGAAGTGCTGTGTATTTTTAGGCGCTGGTGTTGCTCTCATTTTCAAAATACTTCCATTGCTTTATGCAAGTGAACCAACTTTGTATACTCAGGGATGGAAAAATGAGGAAATTTTGTTTTTCATTCTTGTTCTTGAATTCACGTATCAAAATTTTTTGTTTTACAGGGTTTAAAAAAAAACAGTATTGTTAAAAAAAAAAAAGTTTTTTTTGTTTCAAACACATTAGTTGTCAAAAATAGCAAAAATAGTGCAAAAATTCACTGTTCTGTGAGTTTTAGGTCAGAACTGAATTCTGACCAAAGTTTATCCCCACTTAAGCCTATTGGCTGGATTTGGGTGATTTAGGTGTACATCGAACTAAGCTAAAAATCAGACATAGCTAAAAATGGTCTCATTGGTCTTCTGAAATGCCAGAATGTGTTTCGATTATTGTAGTTTGATAGACCATAGTAGCTCGTTTTTTTGACCCTATAACAATGGACAATTGATAAAAGAAAATTAGGTAAACTTTTTTTGGGTCTATTTCACCTGGCATTGGTATTTTAATATTATCATAATGTAAATTTTTTCATATTTCATTAATTTTGACGTTTCCAAATTTCCATTATTGTGAAAAAGCTGAAAAGCAAAAAAAAAACAAAATTCTGAATGAGGTGGAAAAATACAAATTTAAAACAATAAAAACAGTTTTAGACATTTTTTTTGTTTATAACCATGGTCTGTCATTTTTAGTGGTTTAAAACATGTCACAAAACACGTTTAAAACAAAATTGTTTTTTTTTTTCGTTCCAACTCTGCGAACACATTCACAATAAATGACTCAAACGGTAACCAATTTTAAAAAATGTTAATGTCAAAAAAAAAGGTTTTTATTCATTACAACAGAATAAAATAATTCATAAAAAAATAAAAAAAAAAACTTCTGAAACGAAAAAAAAAACTGCTATAAAAATTTCACCCGATGATTAAAACTTTAAAAGTAACAATAAATAATAGGATTATAAATATATTTGAAATATTAAATTTTTTCCTGTTCAGTCTTGGTTAGAGAAGGATTTAATGGCATTCGCATTACCAATTTCTCCAGCTTGGAAGTAAGATCATCATCTAATCCTCTGCTATTTTCTAAATATTCTTGCAAAATGCAGTAAAAATAATATGGATTGGGAGCAGATACGCGTTGTTTTTCAAATTCTTCGATAAGATCTTTCAGCATTTTAATCTCAGTTGCGTTACTATCACTTGACTTGGAGCTCATTTCAACAACTTCATCAATATCGGTTTTTGATTCTTTATCTTTACTTGTATCGACCTCGAGTATCTCTGAGGTATTACTTCGATCTAACGATAGTCCTGCGATAGATGAATTAATTTCTTCGGTTTCACATTCTTCAACTGATAAGGGTAGAGATCTCCTGGATTCTGAATTATCGTTTGCAGCTTTATCACATTCTTCATTATTTACGATTTTATTAGTCTCTAATAATATGGTTTTTGAAGACAGAGTATTTTCAAGTTTTTTCAATTTGAAATTTTCTTTAAAGTATGTTATGGTATCACTATCTAATACATCATCTATGTACTTTGTCAACAAATCGACAACTTTTTCAAGCTTGACTTTTTTGTCTTGAATTATTACGATTTGATCTTTAAATTTTTCTAAATCATTGGCAGGAGTTGATATAACTAGATCTTTATCGCCATCGCCTATTTCTTGATTTTGATTGACCAAAGTTTTCAAAGATTTTGGTATATCATCGCACTGCGCCAGCCAGGTGAATACGAAATCACAATAGTACGCTTTGATACTTTTACATAACATTTTGTTATTTTCGTCGGTTTCAAGGTCTTTCTTTAAATTTTGAAATAAACCTGTGATAAAGAGTAATGAAAATTAAATACAGTATAAAATGTATGTAACAATATTGAACTATTTCCTTACTAACCATCGGGAAACATCAACCTGAGTAAACGCATCATTGGATAAGCAGCATCCGATTGGATTCTATTGCTATTAATCATTTTATAATTATAACAATGCGATAATCCTCGTATATAGCTACGTAATGCCAATCCCTTGCTTTCTTCGCTGGAAATTCCACTAATATATAAACCTGCTAAGGCGCTTGTATAAATCATCAGCTGTGAAAAATAAACAAAAACAATCCGATAAGAAAAGAAAGCCAAAATAAAGAACATAATCTATTTCAAAACTTAACCTGATCGTAGTTCATTGTAAATGTGTTATCAACGACGACGTTTTGTAATTTATCATAATTCGCATCGGCTATGGAAGTATTCAGAGAATTTTCATTGAGCATGCCAAGTATCCATTTGGTGACATCAGCGGTATTAGGTGTTTTCTCTTTGAAATATTTGAACGCCAAATACCACGGTTCTAAAAACTATTTTTAATAACACGTTGAATTAGAGAAAATTCATGTGAAAAAACATGACATGTATTTTAAAAAAGTACCTTGATTTCAGGAAATTCTACAAAAATGATTTGTACTTCTGAAGAAGTAAGTTGCGATAAATGTTTTTTGAAACATTCGATGGCTAAGTCTTTGGCTCTTCTTGGCTGATAAAATTTCAATAATCTTAAAACCAAAATGATGTCTTTGAAAATTTTAGATCTGTTTAAAAACATGCATGCGTTTTCTTCTTCATTTAGAAACATGTAACTGGAAAAGAATGACCGATTATTTAATTAGAAAAACCAATATTTATAAAATGCATATTTTTTCATTATTCACCGCACTTACCAATGAGCTCCGAGTCGATACAATCCGCAATTGTAACAATAGCTAATCCATTTTTCTAGAACATTTTTTACAGTTTCGTCTTTAGTGCGTAATCTAGCCAATACAAAAGCTTCTTTGAATCGATTTTTTTCGCATAATAATTCAATAGCTTCGCTATCTTTGCCCAGAGCCAGCTGGTAATTAACTGCTTGGAATATATTATCCGTTTTGATCATTTGTTCTATGTAAACTTGACACGCTTCTTTCCATAATCTAAAAATTCAAAAAAATGCAATCACGTATTAAGACGAAATTAAATACAAAATTAATCGTAATCATACGAACTTTGGAGAAACTGAAGGTGCCAAAGCTAGTAATTGTTCGGTAACTTGATTTTTATTAATTGCTTCTTTAATTTTATTATTTAAATCATAACGAGCCTGATTCAAAATCAAATATTCGCTGGTACTTCCCGAAGACTCTAGAGTTTTTTCTGTGGACCAATCAAAGCATTAGATCAAACTGACAAAGGGCCAAGTCAATTTTTACACATTCATGTACCTTCGTGAAGAACTAATTTCAATAATTCATCCTCAGTACCGAAAACCTGTGCGTAATTGTAATTGGCAACTTTTTGTTCGGGTTCGCGTTTCTGAGATGTTTTTTCATGAGTTAATTCACTGTTGACCTCGACATCATTTTCACTTTTTACCTCATTTAAATCTTTTGGCTCCATTTCCTTCGGCTTTTCATTAAACTGTTCCACGGATTGAGAGTCGTTCATGAGTTTATCGCGGCCTAATTTATTTATAGCACTATTGAATATTTCATCTAATAAAAGACTGTGATGAAAATCTTGAGATACAGATGGAAATAATGTTTGGTTTTTAGAACTTCTCACAAACGACGTTGAAGGTGTTTCATCTAAAAGTAAAGATGAAGAAATATACGTTTAAGTTGGATATTTAATTTTTTCAGATATTCGTTAGTTTTTTAATACCTACTCGAAACAACACTGTCGTTCAGAACCGAGACATTCAAAATTGTCGGTTCTATTATTTTATCCTTCTTTTTTTTAGAATCTAAAATGAAAAACTCAATTAGGTAATTATCAGTAAACTAACCATTTTAAAATGAAATCATAGAAAAATACCATCAATTTTACTTCCGGTATCTTTCGATACGCTCCACATACGACAGGTAAAATCGGCTGATCCGGAGATGACGATATCTTTATTAATCGGACTCCAAACTCCGTATAACACTTGAGCACAATGTTCTGAATACCGACCAATTATAGTTTGATTTAAAACATCCCATATCTACACCATATCGGAAAAAATAAATAAATAATAAAAAAGGATGACCTTTACAAAAAAAATAATAATTTCATTGGCATCAACTCACTATGACAGTATTATCAGCGGAGCATGAAAGAAGACGTCCATTCACGTGAGGATTCCACGACACGCATAAAACTCTACTGGTGTGAACCTCCAAACTAGCAATTTTTTTAGGACCTTCAGTATTTTTCGGGTCAATACTATAAACAAATACATTTTCTCCAGCAGTAGCCAACCAACTGAAACAAGGCGATATTTCATTCGGATTTTCATAGACGATTTTTGGATGCCATGCTAGAGACATTATAGCTTTCGGCTGCTCGGTGATGGTATGATATAATTCAAACGATTCAGCATCGCAAATACACACATCTCTGAAAAATTATTAAAAATAACTTATCAGTGACAATATTCAAAATTTACAATATTTCCCATTTTAATTTGATACCCGTTGCTCAATCCCATAGCTACTAGTTTTCTATCTGGATCGTAACATAAGTCGCTCTTATGCTTACATTTACACGCTTCTTCTATTTTCGAAAGAGCTTCATTATTCAAACTGATGGGCACTGGAGAAAAAATTCCACTATAAATAAATAGCAAAATATACTAAAATCTTAAGCCAGAGCGATGATTACATTCATTAGGACTAGAGGGATTAAACTGTAAAATATCTCCATTTCCGACAGCAAACAAATGCATTTCCTTTGCTTGAGCTTGATTCGAAGTTGTTGCAGGAAATGCCCAACACAGTTTATAAATTGGTTTATTGTGGAATAATTTGAATAAAGTTGGTATCGTACGTCCTTGAGATAAATCAAATATACCAACTCTACCTTCATAAGTACCAAATGCTAAGACCCCTTCGTAAATAGGATGCCAGCGAATCTAGAAATCAGAACGAAATAAAAAAAAAAATTAGCACATTTTGAAAAGTATTCATTGGTATCGATACGAAATCTCTTAATAAACAATGTACTTACACTCATCACTTTACTATCAATTTTTTTCGTTAATGTGGCAATATCAACATAATTGCCCGTACTTAAATTCCAAACGTAAATTTTCTTGTCGCCTGTACCAATAGCTAATCTATAAAGTAAAAATATCTACACTTGAGTAACAAATCAAATAAAAATAAACCACATGACGGATGTTAATCGTCAATTACTTACAAATCTGGATTAAGTGGACTTATATCCAAGCAGAAAATATATCCTGAGAGAAGAGGTAAGGTAACAGTTTTTTCTGCATAATTAACTCGATAACCACCGCGAACTATAAGACGGTCTGCGCCTGAAGACCATACTCTGAAGTCTACTTCTTCATGACTATTTAAAAAATAATAAAAATTAATATTGACACTGTACTGAACCTCGTAAAAGCGATGAAATCCTTACCTATTCAAATGTACAGCAAAATTGCTGATATTCCCTTTGTGTACATTATACAGCGGTTTTATATCAAATTTAACACTAGTCAGTTCAATCTTTTGTCTTTGAAATGTTCTAGAAATTACATAACAATTGAAATGAATTTCGATTGAATTGGAAAAATTTATAAACGTATAATATGATCAAATACAGACTTGGTCTTGTTTTTGGAAAACATGTAAACTGTGATCATTTCGTTGAAATCTGTAAACGTGAGTAAAACCGAAGGATATATCCATTTGAGGCAACGTGCACGATCAGTACTCAAAACATTTCCTTGACTGAGAAAAAAAAATTTAATCAGAGAGAAGAGTAATAGAGTGAAAGTATTTCAAAACTAAATAATATACCGAGAGGCATTGGTAACTGGTTTTGATGGTAAAGTAATCACAGCTTCACAATAACCGTTGGTACCGGCTTTACAAATATAAACACTATGATCTTTTGAGCACGATGCAAGAAGTAATGTTTTATCTTTCTTTTTCCATTCATCTTCATCGAAATCAGGATCTTCTCTAAGTCTACTCAGTTGAAGAGCATTATAAGGAACCGGACACCAGGATACTGAGAATACAGCGTTATCATGGCAACGAATTCGATGTCTCAATTTACCTTCACCTGTTTTGATAAATTAGTAATTATTATTCAAGAGAAATAATCGCGAGATAATTCAAAGAAACACGTACCCTTCAAGCTGTAAATTAAAACCAGCCCATATTGAGCACCTATTGCGACTAAATCTTCAACGTGGGGACACACTGCAATACAATTTATTCTAATTTTAGGATCAATATTGTAAATCCAAGCTTTGTTCGCATCAACATGCCATTTTAATACGCTTCCATTTTCCGACGCAGTGACTATATGATTATTTTGAGGAAACACATCTACATCAACTAGTCTCATACCAGTGTTGTGATTCTGCATATGGAATAAAATAGTTTAATAACGTGATACGAAAGTATTTTTCATTATTCAGCGAACAATTTACCTTTTTAAATAAACATTTATGAGTGATAGATCCAGTTTCCACATTCCAAATCTTGATCCGTCCGTCATCTCCGACTGAAACTAATGATTCGACTACTTCATTATCTACTTCTATTTTCACGAAACTCAATCCCATCACTCTTTGGTTCTTGTGAGCTTTAGGAATGAATTTGGATTCGTATTCGTTCAGATTATCTTTATGGACATTTTTCACGATTATTATATCTCCTCTGCTGCCATAAGCGCACATAGTGCCACTTTCGTTTAATGCGAGCATATGAGAGACATCCCAGTTTACGGAGGGTAGAAGACTGAAACGATCCATTTTGACTGACGACTGAAAAACACATTGAAAAATAAATTTCACATGTGGTTAGATCGTGTAACAAACATAGTATTTTTCATAGAAATGTTTTACTTACAAAGACTACACTCAGACCGCTGAAGAGTGGTTTCCAAGAATGAGAAACTTTTCCAACACTTTATGAAACGAAAAAATGTTCACCGTTCACAATAATTCATGCTCAAATTCGAATGCGGAACATTCAAGTTGAGTCAGTGTTTAGCGGTATTTTTGCATTTTTTGGTTCATGCTTGAGCAATGAATTGATACAGAATTACCAATTTAATAAGAAAAAGTATTGAAATGATTAGTAAAATTATGAGCAACACTGTATAAAATTGTGTGACGTCATGTTAAATACTATTTTTGCACCAATGAAAACGGGGAACATTATATTGATGCTGTCTATTGTAATTTTAGCGTGTTGTCCAAAAGTAAACAAACAAAATAGTTGTTTTGTTTCGCTGATAAAAAAAACTTGAAATTTTCTTTAAATTTCAAGTTTGGTTGTAATTTGTTTCATTTATTTAATTAAAATATTGCGAAAGGTTGAAAATTTTACAATAATAGACATTCCATATCATCGTAGTGCTGTGCAACTGTAACTCAAAACCAATTTGCATAAATTCGCTGAATCATCGTCATGTCTCCTACGCGTAGAAGAAGTAAAGAAAGATATAAACGCAGGTTCGTACTTTCATTCATTTTTAAATATCTTCCTAGATTATATTTTTAATCAGTTTCAAAATAATGTTATTTTACAGATCGCGATCTCGTTCAAGAGAACGAGACAGAGAAAGGGAAAGAGACAGAGAACGTGATCGTGATCGTGACCGTGATCGCAGAAGACACGATGCAAGAAGCAGGTACGTAGAATGAATATTTTGCCGAGTTTTCAAATTTTGATAATTCATATTTTGTTTGATCTTTTCAGATCTCGATCTCGCGATCGTACCAGAAGACACCGCTCCCGTTCGCCTCGTTATAGGAGTCGTTCTCCTCGCAATAGGTAGCTTAACATCGCGATTAAAATAATCTACAGTTTTCATTATTTTTTTTCACGTTTCCTTCTCATGATTTTTTTTTCAGATCTTTTGAAGGTAGACGATCCAGGGAAAGATCAAAAGACAGAAAACATGGTAAACAAGCCGGTTCCTATGTTCCACCTCCTCAGAAACTACGTAAGTGTTTTCATGTTTCGTATTACATGTTTTCTACAGCTGCGCTTAAAATTACAATAAGAAGTTGAAGATTTGTTTATAAGCTTTTGTAAAAACCGATGCTTTTTTCCTACGGAATGATCTTAATGTGATTATAAATTATTTCATTTGATACTACGGTTTTCATTTTTCTTTTATTTCTAATCGCCATTACGAACGCAGTAGACTGATTAATTTTAATTTTCTGATCGTAACCATTTGTTTTGCAGTTGACACTAATCTGGGAGATTTATCAAATGAAGAAAAGGAAATGATGAAAATGATGGGTTTTTGTAATTTCGATACAACCAAAGGCAAAAAAGTGGAAGGCAATGATGTCGGAGAAGTTCATGTTATTTTGAAACGAAAATACAGACAATATATGAACCGCAAAGGTGGTTTCAATCGTCCTTTGGACTTTGTTGCGTGATTTTTATTTTATTTATGTATCTTATATTCATAACATCTGTATCGCTCTGTTTTGTAAATAAGTACCGTGTATTCCTTAATTTTATTTTTAATTTTTTTGATTTAAAATCTCTACAATTGTCATCTTAATGCATGCGTATATGATTACCGTTGTGCATTTCATTACTCGTAAAGTGAAAATAAATATCATATCGTATTTTTACTGTTTTTGATTATGGAAACTACCGTTTCATAACATTTAAAATTGTACACTGAGAGGCTATGTAACTGACAATAGTCGTCGCTTAATCGTTACAAAATTGAAAACTGAAATTACGGCGATCTTCTTGTAAAATATTTTCAATTCTTAAACTTCTCATGATAACTTTTTTTATTTATCATTACCAGATCACAAGAAAAAGGAAAAACATCATCGATCTAATTGAAAAGCTACGATACAATACGTAAGTTCAACACCGAACAATGTCTCCTTAGTTACAGTGTTGGGATTTTCAAGAAATGCGTAAGAAATTCGAGAGCGATCTATTAACTCAGACTCACATAATAATTTGAACTGTAAGCACAAAAGAAATCAAAAAATCATAATTTTAATTTTACTTCAAAGAAGCAAATGGTTTCATTTTTAAATCATTTATGTAAATATTTAGCTATTTACACACGTATCATCGTCATTTGCTACATGATATTTGCATCCGTTGCATCATACTGAATTGCAGTGATCTAAAAATTGTCTTCCAGTTCAATGTCTGCAGTGTATTTTTACGTGTATGGATAATTATGCTGGATGTTGGAACCTGGAACTTCAGATCATAGTTGGTCAGATATTTCGTAACATCTTGAACGGACGTAAAGCGCATGCGCGTGCTGTCTACTTTCGCTTGTTGAAAGGTAAACATACTCCTTGTACAATGTGCGGGACTTCAGTGTGATGTTACGTATCGAATTGTGGTTGCATGTCGCGATGTGATAATTTTACGAGGAATTAAATTCGTGTTTTTTTTTCAAAATTGTGTTTTAATAAATTTACGAAAATTCATTATCGTAACATGGAATGAATTGAATTTATCGGTTGTTCGGTAATTTCCAAAATAGCAAAGACTCGTTCATTTTCATACCAAATCTTCAACTGTTATCATCCACGCTTCAAAATTTTCAGACACCTGTGGAGTGTAAATTTAAAAATTTCATGTCTCATCGTACAAATAGTGTGAAATTTATTCGTCAATTGTTATAGGCTTTTTACGAATTTTAAAATTAATGATCAATAATATTATTATATGTTATCGGAAAGGTGATTGTGACGCCTAGCGTACTATGGTGTGTGAAAGATCTGTGTTATTTTATATACAAGAAATCAACGACTTCAACAGGTAGTTCCATCCAACAATATTCCTCTGTCGAATTTCTAATTTGATCGAAGAATGCTGTGTATTGGTTTTTTGGTGCTGACTTCTGTCCTTTACACTGCGAATTCTCAACAAGGTAAACCGGTTTCTTTTAAATATTTTAATTTGCCATCGAGATGTTCTACCATGTAATCCAGTATTAGATAATCGTTTCGTAAACTGCTATATTTGACATTTCCTCGTCGTACTTACGAAAATTATTTTTCATTTTACCAATTCCAATTGGTTTTGGTAGCCTGAATGGTTTTTTTTCTCCATGTTGTGGACGATTTTGAAATAGTCACGACTGGTATAATTAAAGAGTATCATCTTTCTATGTTTTTTTTTCTCCTCAAATACCGGATTCATAAACTATCGTTTTCAGTCAGTGATATCGATATTACATAGATTTAAATATTCTTGTATGTTGTGTTTAAGAAAGAATTTATTTGGTATTAATAGTAGATGGAAGAGTAGAAAACATAAAAAATATGTGTTAAGTGTATCCTAACGCCGCATTTGATGCTGATTTTGTGAATCAGTGTTCGTTTCACTGCGATATCTTCCATTTTATTTTGTTATTATTAACGAATGATTTGAGTTTTGATTTCAAATTAGCGCCTACATTAACTTCAAAGCATTTTCAAGTATCGAATTTATAGTTTATTTCATGCAACTTGGTACTATAGTCTGTTCAATTTAAACAGATCCCTGGCTTATCTATAAACAATGGCTATTAACCAATAGGATATCTTAAGATTAATTTTCATGACATCTTATTGGTTAAAGAGCATTGTTTATAGATAAGCCAGGGATCTCTTTAAATTGAACAGACTATAAGAAAAAAGTAAACAAATGCTTATTAGCCAATAGGATGTCTAAAGACATTCAAATTAAGACGTCTTATTGGTTAATGAGCGTTTGTTTATTGTGAAACGAACTATAGTCTGTTCAATTTAATGAGAACCCTGACTTATCCATGAACAATGCTCTTTAACCAATAAGATATCATAAATATTAATTTTAGACATCCGATTCGTTAATAACCATTTTTCATAGATAAATCAGGGATCTTTTTAAATTGAACAGACTTTAAGTACAGAGCTTAGGCTGTATCAAATAAATTCATTAACCGAGAACGCTTTAGTCAGGATATCAAATTCAAAATTATAAAACAATGATTGTTTTTAGTTTTATTTATTTGATTTGTTGGAAAATATACTTGATGTAAATATCTTGGTTTGTGGGTTTACACTTGAGAAAATACCATTTAGGTATATTTGATACTTGAGACATTTATTTAAAATATAATTTCGATAATAATTTTTGAAATATTTGTCCCCAAAGGACCTAATTCTTGTCTAATTTCAACTTTTTGTTCAAGAATCAAATTCAATTTGTTTGCCACCAAAGGAATAAACTTTTTAAAAAATTTTTAATACTAAACGCAACCAGAATCGATTTTATTGTGAAGTTTTCAGTTTGTAACGGACTTTTCTTATCGAATATGTTGGAATTTTTTTCCTATTCAAATGGAAGATGGTGTAAAAGACTCGATAAATCTCTTCTTATTGTGCATTGTAAAAACTATCGAACCTTTTACCAAAAATCATTTTTCTTTTAAAATATATCTACGCTGATGTGTCTGCGTATGCAATTTGATAAAACTTTTCGAATACCATATACCACAAATCGAAAAAGAATTTTCCTAGATGATAATAATTTTAAAAACATTTACCTTTATACGTATCTAGTTTTTATTCAATACGCAGGGTATATTGCGTGGATAAAGAGAGAGAGAGAGAGAGAGAGAGAAAAAAACGAAATGAGTTTGCCATGTATCTAATAACATAAGGAAAAACAACTCCCTGTCTTGCCAAGCATTTGTGGAACAAAATTCAAATTCTCTGTTTGAATTTCAGTATCGTTATCAGCACACTATTTCCTTAACAAGGTCCATTTGACGAAAACTTTTCGTATCTAAGGTATAATAAAGACGTAGAAATCGTATCGTTTTCAAAAATGCGTCTAGTCTTGTCGATTCTTTTCCACTCGTGTCATCTGTATCTTTAAAGACTGAGACGTTTAAAAAAGCATAAAATTTAAATACAATAAGAAGGGTTGTACTTGTTCAGATTCTACAGTAACGGCGGCTTTTCTTCACGAAGTTATCTTAGTATTTTGGGCTATACAAATAGCGGTATTCGCATTTATCTATACATTTTTTATGCAGCTAGATACTAGGTAGCTAGCTACGATAGCTATAGTAGCTACTTAGGTATTCGTTAAGTGGACCATTTTCACCAAATAGTTCTTATCTGTAAGATACCACATTGTAGCTGAAATTCTAGTGCAATTCAGGTAAACCGATAGATAAATACCTAATGATGATTTATGAAGCAGTATTAATTATTAACGAAATGCTTACTCAACGTTTAGCAGAATTCATGATGTATAAATAAGTAAAGTTGGTAATGGAATCTTGATGTAACGATTCCTCATCTCTCTGATCTTTTCCAACAAACGATATTACAAGTATTTAGTTTAAATATTTTACTCTCCTATAAATACAAATATTTAGGAAATTACATTTTAAACCACGCTTAATATGTATTTTTACTCATAAATTCGTTATTTCTATTCGGATCTCGAAATTGCAATTTGATTTTACGATTTTTCTGACGCTTTTTTGTTTAACCAAAGATTTTTTCAAAAGGTAAAAATTACATTGCGGTTTCTTGGTTGGTTGCGTTGGAATTTTAACATCGTGATTATTTTTTCATTTAGTTGAATTTTTTACCCTCTATTTTGATTTTAACATGCACATGTTATAATAGAAACGAGAATAGAATTTGAAATTTTTACAAACCGCATTACCCTACGGTGTACCACTTATTTAATTTGGAAGTTTTTTTTTTACGTTAGAATGAAAAACATTGAAAATTCTTTTGTATATTTTGATTACGGTCTCCAAACGAACAAAATACCTGTGTGCTTTTCGAATTGTAAAATATTTTAAAGTGAATGGGAATTTTTTTTTACTATAATTACACATGGTTTGGAAACCTTTGGGGGGAAAATATAAAAAAGGAAAAACATCAACGTTTTGTGAGAATTTGTATTTCGTGTTTTATAACGTTAAAAACATAAAAATTGCTGATTCGGACAATATGCTTTTAGACAGAAAAATTTGTTAGCATTGTTATAATCATGATCAGGCTCCCTTAATCAAAACCATTTTTCTCATTTGCTTATTTACCTGTAATTGAAATGAAAAAGGACTGAAAATTAAAAAAAAAATTATGTGCCAAATGTAGCTCATGTTGGATATTTGAGAAATTATATAATTTTTCTCATAAACGATCATAAATTTCATGAACCATCTTACCTCGAAAATTTCCGCATTTGAAGGTGAATCCGAACACATAATGAGTAATTTACAATAGAGGGGAAAAAAACATGAATCCTTTTTCTTCCCTACGATACTGCTTTCTCCAGGTTATGATATGACGTTTTAAAAAAAGCCTTGATAAAAAAGAGTACCTATCCTATATTTTTTTTGCATCATTTAACGTGATTCATGAAACGTTGAGAAACACGCAGAATGATGATTTTTCCCCGAGCGTTATGACGATTAACTGATACTACCACATGTATATTTTGTATAATAAGGTACGCCTACCATATAATATAGTGAAGCTCGTAATCAATGCATTTCTGCATGCAACACGAATATATAAGTAGTATAGGTAGTTAGATACCTACATACATATTTGTCATTCAACGCAAAATGGGAGTATTGATCTATACAATAATAAAATACGTATGGTAATGATAATTCAAACCTTTGAGAAAATTCCTAATTTATTTTACTACAGCAATGCATCGAATCGCATTTATTTTTAAATTTCCTAAAAACTTAATGTTAAAAGTAATCAGTGATTTTTTTTCTGTGCTTATAATTTCACGTAGGTGAAATTTGTTTCAATTTGTCTCTGAAGTACCTATATTAATAAAAAAAAAATGGAATATTAGAAAATCTCCAATAGATAGGTTAATCATGTGATATACATTTGTTGGCACTTCATTGTCTAAAGGTAAACATCAAGGTTATCGTTTAGATTAAAATACGTTGGTCATCAAAGCTTCTTAGGCGTGGATATGGTCCGTAGAGTATGGCGAAGAGGATGAAAAAAACCTTCGCCAAATCCGTCCATATATTACCTTGAACCGATTTCTCGCTGTGTGTTCGCATCTCTACATCTGATGTAATATCGTAATATGTATCATTAAGATGAATTCGATTTATGTCGTTAATACATATCCTCCTACCATTTTCAGTTAATTCGACTGTACAGATGGATTAGATATAATTTTAAAACTGTTTTCATGTATTTTTTTTTCAATTCCATGTACAGTAAGTAATAAGAGACGCTTTTGAGTGGGAAGGGGGGGGGGTGTTATTTTGTTATTTTGTATTAGATCTCGGTACTTGGATTTAAAAAGAAAATATAGCTTTTGAGTGTGGTAAGAATTTTTTTGAGGTTGTTTTGAGGCTCAACTTGAAATTTTATCATTTATTTGCACTCGAGTTTTTTTTGAGGATGTGCTTTTGAAAATAGTAAATTTTCATTTATGCCCCATTGTAGTTATAGAGCTGATTTTGGGGGTGGAGGGGAGGGTTTGATGAGTAGACGCTCCCCAAATTGTAGCGAAGGGAGAATTGTGATGATGAAGGCTCCAAATTTGGGGTGAGGAAAATGTTAAAATTGAAGTATGAAAATTTTGAAAAATTATAGTTTTTTTAAAACCGTATTATAACTTTAAATCCAAAATTTGACCATCTCTATTCCGAGTTGCACTTGGAAGTTGAAATTTTGTGTGTAGACTTGGTAGATAGCAGAGGACATGGATATGCCTTTTGTGGACTTCGACTTTTCAGACCCATTGCTTCGCCTTATATCCTCAAAAATGTAGTTTTTTGGTCAGGTCTTCTTATTTTTTGAGTTTGTTTTTCACATATCTCCCCTCATTGGGCTAAGAAATTGAAGTTTGGTATTTATATTCAGTATAGGCCTAGATACGCCTTTTCGGGTTTCGACTTTCAGCCTTATTGCAATCCCCCCCCTCCTCAGCCCTAAACGTGTGGTTTTTTGATCGATTTTTCTTATATTTTAAGTTTGTTCTTTGTATAATTCCCCTCCAAATAGAAATTGAGTTAAGAAGTTGAAATGTTGGTATATAGATTTAGTATAGCCAAGAAGCAATTAATGCAGCAGTGAACAGGATTCACAGGTTTCTGAAATACTACAAACTAATAGCAATCATCTCACTTGACATCAAAGGAGCTTTTGATAATGCCATATGGTGCGATGTCTTGAAACACTCAACAAAAGAAAAACATCTCATTATCTCTTTCGCTTAATTCGAAGTTACTTCACTGAGAGAAGAATCATCTTTAATGGCGCAGAAAAATTGCTGTCTCGTAACTGTCCACAGGGATTAGTCCTTGGTTCTAACATGTGGAACATTGTATTCGATGATATACTTCGAGTTTTAGAAAATACATAGACATGGGCTTTCTCACAATGTTACACAGATGATACATTGCTGTTTATTGCAGCTGATTGTCCAGATCAGTTTCAGACATGCGTACAAACTGCTATAGATGCAATAATCTCATTCTTCAACAAAAGACAACTGCAACTCAACATTCAAAAGACTGATATTATTGTTGTGGACAAACGCACCATAAATCAGATACGCCAAGATGAAATAACAACATTCACCATCAATGGTGTTAAAATAAACAGAAGCACCACACTGAAATACCTTGTGGAGTGATTGTTGATGACTCTCTATCTTAGGACGCTTATATCAAATATCAAATACATTGTTGGAAAATGCCAGAAATATATTTCTACACTTACAGCAATCTGTCACAACACATTTGGATATTCAAACACGACTCGACGAATAATATATCTGGGCACAATTGGTTCTCTGCTAAGCTACTGCTGCAGCCTATTCTTTCATCGGCTTTCCACTACACGCAGCCAAAAAATCATTTGTCGTCTTTAAAGAACAATGACCATTAACACTGGCACACTCTATCAAACAACGAATCACATGGCAGCTATGATTATATCTGGATACTTACCATTCGACCTCCTTCTTACTGAAATTGTTGTACTTTGGCATCTTGAACGACATGGCTCAGTTTCCTATCATCTACCTCCCATGATGTTGAGACACTCAGCTGATGAACCGATAGAAAGTACTCTCCACTGCTACAATCTTCAAGCCCTACAGCAAAGATGGTTCAACTGCAAATATGGCAGATGGACTCGAGAACTCATCCCTGATGTATCTACGAGGCTGAATTCTGATTTACCTCTCGACTACTGGCTTTGCCAAGTAATCTCCAATCATGGATGCTTCAGGTGTTATTTATTCATATGCCGAAAAGTGAGCACTGAACTCTGCTCAAACTGCAGACTTCCAGAAACTGCGCATCACGTAATTCTGAACTGCCATCGAATTGCTAGTGCACGCCCGAATGGAATACTGAACGTATTCAACAAAAAGCACCAACTATTCATGTGGTCAATAATTCATCAGCTATAACAAGAAGAAAGAGCACACGAAAACGAAAAGGCTTGAAGATTTAGTATAGGTCCTAGATGTGCATGTTGGAAGTTTCGACTTTTCGGTCTCATTACGTCCCCTCACATTCTCGAGAATGTAGTTTTTTGGTCTGCTTTTCTTATCGCGAGTAGTCCTATCGGAGCGAGGACGCGAGCTGTGGTTTCTTTCTTGTATATGAATGTGGCGTGTAGATTTAGCAGGATTGTAAATGTGGCCTTTAATAGTCTGAGTTGTTATGTGCTTTAAAATCACCTTCTATTCCTACCACTGATTAAGAAATGCAATGTTTTTTTTCAATCCATATAATTCTTATATGCTGTGAAAGCGTCGCTTGCCTATTTTCAAAATTGTGACATTGAGAAAGAATCAAAAATAAAATTCAGCAACGATTAGAAATGTACAAAAATACATAAGATGAGGGGTAATGTTTATGCCATGCTTTAATGAATGCTAGGAACAGGAGGTACTACTGTAACTGTTTAATCTAACATCAGTGTTTCGAATTTTTATTTGAAAATTTGAAACAATACTTCACAATATTACTTGAAAATATTTATGCATAAAACAGTATGGGAAAAGTTGGTAAAGAAAATGTGACATACCCTACCATTCTTGTTTGAGTTGTTATGTATCCTTTATCTGTACACGAACGGGATAACTTGGAGAGGTTATGGCCTACGTGTGTGTGTGTAGTCATTCACATACGTAATACTATATACGAGGGTAAAATTGTTATACGATAAAACGATGGAAAATATGAAACTTTTCCGATCACCCTTAACCTAGTGTAGCGATAAATCTTTCGTTCATTGCAACCATTAGCATATATTCGATATAAATACCAGTATACAAACGTACCCACCGACCTACCTACCTACCTACCTACCTACCTATCTACCCAGTACCCACACTGTAGACGTATTACGTATGAGCATACATACGCCTATAATACAGATTATGTATACTTATAGTCAAACGAATGCGACGCGTCATTTTGTATTGCCAAGTGAAAAACAAGGAAAACGTAAAAACGATGTAAAGTTTACCGACTCAGGTACAGTACAGTACACTGGGATCAAATTTGCTGTTTCATAAAATTAATGATTTTGAAACAGGAACATAAGCTCGTTATACGAATAATATGACGCCTTGTAGTATATTCGAGCGTTGTTCCGTCATGTACACGCAGCCATAAATAAGATGAGACCGTATTATCATGTAAATTCTCGTATCATTTTCCCGACACCATCGTCGTCGTCGTCGTCGTCGTCGTGGTCGTCGTCGGGGTAAATGTTTATAACATGTACAAGTTTTCCTTTCAACAATACCTGTATAATAAAATAATGAATATGATGCGTCGAGTAATGTATCTCTGTAGTCTGTACTCTGTACTTAGGTCTAGCAGTAGCCCAGTAATGTATAAGTACCATGTACATTGTACACTCCTAGACCTGGACTTATTATTTACAGTTGTGTAGGGTTGTGGTTTTTGTAAATTTTCTCTGTGTTTGACGAAAGATACTTGTACATCATTTCTTTTTGGAATTTAAGGTGACCAGAAAAAATGTAAGAACTCCATTCTTCTGACTCGCGTTTAAAATGAAATTAAAAAAATTTCGCAGTATATCTGAAACAACATCTTTTTGTGTACACTTACTTAGATCATTGCTTGTTCTAATAAAGACATTACTTTTTTTTTTGTTCGGCTGGAAACGAAAGCAAGGGCATCCGAAAATTATATGATTATTGTTCCCCTTTCATATGTTTATAGAATCCTTGATCTGTCACTTTATTCATACTCAAGGTTTATCTGAAAACATAGGGTATCTTAATCATTAGTAATGATGTGTATAGATTTGAAGATTGTTTTTCTTTTTTTAGATAAAATGTTTTCGTATAGTTTGAAAACATGTGTAGGTATTGATTGAAAAAAATATATAAGCTACTTAATTAAATTCTGAATTATCGAATTTTTTATTCATTATTTTTATAAAAATCTGAGGATTGTAAGGTATATTATAATACGAAGAATAGTACAAGGAAAACCTGAAAGGCTGTCGTTTGAGCAGTGGTTTTATGATATTGAAAAGGAGCCATTCTTCAAGTACCTACCCTCTAGGTAGAAAATGTGTAAAATCATTTACTAAGGGAATATCTTGATTGTTCACTTTTGAGAGGATTTTGACTCATGTACTATGCAATTGATACCTACCGTTGTATCAAGCTCAAAAACGAATACATATTTTCAATCATGTACCCTGATGCAACCAGTGGAATCGATACATGTTAAAAATTTCAATATGAAATCGTTGCTAGTTTCATACAATCGTCCTGCCTGTCCTTACATGGTAAGATGTATGTGGCCAAAGTAGTGCCTCTATTATAGCTCATTGCGAAAAATCTTTAAATCTAAAACAGATATAAAAAACAAAATTTTGATATAATTTATTCCAAATTCATGCTCCCCTCCACCTTGAAAAAATTTTTATTTTTTGTTATTATTAAAATTTTTTTAAGAAAAAGGCTCCCAAACCGTCAGTTTTCCAAAAAAGATGAAAAAATTTTTAATTTCAGTTGTTTTTTTTTGAAATTCTTACCTATTGTTTGAAAAATGTGCAAAGTAACGAAATGAGTCAATTCAGGAGGGGTGTCATTTTTTTGAAATACCCTTCCATCCGTAGACTCCCCTCCCCCCTCCTTCAGAATTTCGTTTATGTAAGTAATGTAAGTGAAACCTATCGTTTGAAAGGTGTTCAAAGTAACCAAATGAGTTGATTAAGGCACGCTGTCATTTTCCAAAATCACCCTTCTGCTGTATAAGCCCATATCTCTCCCCTCCTCATCTCCAGAATTTTATTCAAATTCGGTTCTGTTTATTTTATTTTCACGGGAGAGGGGGACACCATTAAAAGGCACATCTACGATCTATACTAAATCTACATATGAAATTTAAATTTACTAGCTCAATTTGGAGAGGAGCTATGCGACGAACAAATTCAAAAAATAAGAAAAACTAACCAAAAAATTACATGGGGGGGGTGTAAAGGAGAGCAATGGGTCTTAAAAGTCGAATCTACGAAAGGCACATCTATGTCTCCCTACCAGGTCTGCATAACAAACTTGAACTTCCGAGGTCAATCTGAAGCGGAGACTGGAGAGGAATAGCCCTTCTTCAAGGTCGAAAAGGGAGAAAAGCCCCATATCTCCCCTTCTAATTGACCTAAGAGGCTGATTTTTGCATGTGTTATACAATTTTGGATTGCCTATCGATTGGCTCAAATAGGAAAAATTTTTGCGATTCTAGCTTCTCAACGCCCCCTTTCCAAATTTGGGCGCAACTGAATTTTGACTCGTCGTCATCCCCACTCTAGAATATCAAATCTGCCATTAATCGAAACCTATTTCTCAAATTTGATCGATTTTGGTTAGCATCGAGCTGAACACATAATTTTTCATTTTGAGAGGGAAAACAAAAAATGAATAAAAATATGTTGTAATGGTTTTCTCAAACTCCAAGAACGGATTATGTTGATTCCCCCCTTCACCTTCCGTAGGTAGATAAACCGTAATAGTCTGGTTTTCATTGACAATGTGACATAGAAAATCAGGTTAAAAGTGTTCAACACTCTTTGGGCTATAATTTAAGTATTAAAAAAAAAAAAAAATTGAAATACGATGATTAAAACCGACGTAGGACTGTGTGAAAAAAGTGGAAGATGGTTCATAGATTGCGGATCAATCATCGCATTGTTTGTAACACTCCGATCGAGCGGAATTCAATTTACCACTATATTGTGAATAAATTGCTTAAAATTGTTAATCATGGTTTAAGCTGCGGAATTTCTCTGTGAAGGAAAGACGAAGAAGAAAACGAATATGTGGTAACTTGTGACTCAAAAGAAATATTCAATTTTGCTTTGATTATTAAAAAAGCGGCTTCGTTATGTGCAAGATATAGCCAATATACTTACACATACGAATACCTACATAAATTTTCATCATCGGCAGATGCTTCGAAAATCATTAATTAATTGGTTTCTTGTTTACGTAATTTATGATTATTTTCGTGATTTGCCAATATCGTCGTTATCGTTTTATTCCGTGAAAAATTGTCTCGTAATTCACGTAATAACTAAGAGTTGCATGAAATCAAAGTTTTCTTCTTTTAAATTAATTATTATAATAAGCGCGATTAAACTAATTTCCTCATTTAAAATGCGTACCATAGTTGGGTGGAACGACGAAAAACGTATACCTCGGATTTTAACCATTTTTGCTGAGAATACTTACTTCTTTGAGTGAGAAAGACATCGTACAAAATTTGAGCTCGATATCTGTAAAGGAGGTGAAAGTAAGGGGGTCCTCAAAGCAAGTCATTTTCGAAAAAAAATGAAGTTTTTCTCGATTTTGGCTTACTTAACTCTTCCACGTATCCGAAAGATGCGTTTTGAGTTTCTGTGTTGCTCGATTGGATATCACTTTCAGGATTCAAAATAATGAGTTCCGAAAGTTCACAGATTGTGAAAATAAAATATTCAGCATGGAAAGTGCGCGCACTGCTATGCTCAGATTTTGATGAAAAATGAATAGTTAGAAAGAGCATGTCAAAAACCTCCCAAATCCAAAATTTTAGCTTTCTAAGTTGATTTTTTGATTTTTCGCGAATTTTCAAAGATTTGTTAGTATTTCATTTATAAAACGTTATTTCTATCGCATGTATTTGTAGGGAGGTTCTTTACCAATAACTTTGCCGAACTTTGTTATCAGTCGCGATACAGAAAAAAAGTTGAACTAAAAAGTGTAGCTGGTTAAATTTTCAATTAAAAAGGTTATAACATATTTTTTTCGAAAATCGATGGAAACACCTCAAAATGAGTTTGAAAAGAGCGCGTTATGCGCTAACGTGATGTTCCGCGTGGGAAGTTGTTGGTAAAGGAACTGTTTTCGGAGAGCAAATGGCGATATTGATGGAGAAGTACCAGTCTGATTTTGTCCGATTTTGGACATGTTGTTTAGGTGCTGGCGATCTACAATTTTGAAAAAAAATATTGTACTTCATTGAGGAGCACCAGCATCGTCTCCTTTTGAGATATCGTGCCTGAAATTTTTTACGATGCTTTCTCCACTGAAAATTAGTATCTTCAGTGAAAATAGTCAAAATCCGAGATATGTTTTTAGCCTGATTTTCTGTGTCATATTGTCAATGAAAACCAGGATATTACAGTCTATCGACCAACAGTGGATGAGTGGGGGGGAGGGTATCAACAAAATACGTTTTGGGGTCATAGAAGACCATTAAGACAAAATTTTTACCTATATCAGATATTTATTTTTTTTCCCAAACAGTAATCATTCACCTAATCTGATTGATACGGACCAAAATCGATTTAATTCGATCAATAGGTTCAATTTGGCGGTGTATTAGATATATAAGAGTGGGGATGGACTTGGGCCAGAATTTAGTTATGCCGCAAATTAGGGAAGCGGGTGCTAGGAGGTCAAAAACACATGAATTGCCCCTTTTTAAACCAATTATAAAATCAAAAGATGCATAACATAGCCAAAAATCGACCTGCTAAGTCAATTAGGAGAAGGGATATGAGAATTTTCCCTCTTTTTGACCTTGAAAAAGGACGGTTCATCCCCTATTTCCCCACCAAATTGAGATAGGAAGTTGAAATTTGGTATGTACTTTTAGTTGGAGCCCCAAGTGTGCCTTTTGGGGGTCCAAAAAAGGGTTTTTTTTTTGATTGGTTTCTCTCATTTTTTTAATTTTTTGAGTTTGTTCCTTCATAACTCCCTTCCAAATTCAGCTAGGAACTTGAAATTAGGTATGTAGATTTTAGTGAAGGTCCTAGATATGCTTTTTGGGACAATCGACTTTTCAGCCTCATCGCACCCCCTCGCAGCCTTGAAAATGCAGTTTTTTTTATTGATATTTCTCATCTTTTACGTTTCCTTCTCATATAACTCACCTCCAAATTGAGCTACGTAGTTGAAATTTGGTATGTAGTTAGTTCTCAGATGTTCCTTTTGAGCGTTTTGACTTCTCAGCCTCATTGTACCCCCTCACAATCTCAAAAATGTAGTTTTTTGGCAGTTTTTTCTTATTTTTGAGTTTTTTACTCGCATAGCTCCCCTCCAAACTGAGCTAGGAAGTTAAAATTTGGTATGTAGGTTTAGCAAGGGCCCTAAATGTGCTTCTTGGAGGTTTCGACCTTTCAGCTCCGTTGCTCTCCCTCATAGCCTTGAAAATGTATTGTTTTGGTTGAAATTTACCATCTTTTAAGTTTTTTCCTCACATAACTCCCCTCCAAATTGAACTAGGAAGTTGACATTTGGTATTTAGATTAAATACCGGTGTTATGTGTGTCTTTCGGGAATTTCGACTTTTTTACCTCACTGCACCTCTTCACAGCCACAAAAACGTAGCTTTTTATTCGGTAACTCTCATTCTTCGAGTTTGTTTCTCGCATAACTTCCCCCCCCCCCAAATTGAGCTAGGAAATTAAAATTTGATATGTACATTTAATAGGGGTACTAGATGTGCCTTTTGGAGGACTCGACTTTTCAGCTCCATTGCACCTCCTTACAGACTTTAATATGTGGTTTTTGGTAGATTTGTCTAATTTTTAGAGTTTGTTCCTCGCATAATTCCCCTCCAAATTGGGCTAGGAAGTTGAAATTAAATATGTCCCGTTTGTAGAAACCCTTAATGTGCTTTTTGGGGGTTTCGACTTTTTAGCCCACTTCTTTTCAATTCTTATGATTGTAATATGTCACGAAAATTGGATTGTTTTTTTTTTTTTTGGCTCCGCTCTATTGTACAAATGCACTCAACTCGTGCTTCTACTTTAATAGAAATACATACTTATGAGTAATCTTCTTATATACATATATAGTGCTTGAAAAAAGCTTTGATTGTTTTTTCTTGTAAAGTCCGATCTTAAGTACAAAAATAAAGTAAATTTTATCTTAGTAAATTATCGCCATAAAAAGCGCGACGTTTGTTAAATTACACGAAGAATCAGATTCATTCTTTTTCTCTTCAGATTATTTTAACCTGATTATCGTTTAGAATCTTTGTACAAACATTTTATCCAAATGTAACAGTTGGTTTTGGTATAAAGGCCCGCAGCATTTTGAGCTTTTTATTTTATACGTAGCGTTAACTTGCATCTCGAAAGCGCGTAATTAAAACGAAGGTAGGAATTTTTATAGGTTGAAAGACACGTAATTTTCTAGGTATTTTATTATTAGCAAAAGTATACGCGCGCAGCTGTTTAGAAAAAAAAAAAAAAAAAATCGTAGGCCTATAGAAAAAAGATTTCATGCTGAGTGCTGAAATGAGAGAAAAACGGAAGTATTTTGATGCGTCTCGGTGGCATAGCATAGCATGGCATGGATGGATGGTGCGTCTCTGTACAGAATGTATCTCTCTATCTATACGTTATTTATATGAATGAGTTGATTTTTATACTAAGTATAAATAATGACCGCGTAAGGAGTGTATTTGAATGCGAAATAAAACAACAACAACAACAACAACAACAACGACGACGACGACTACCGAAAATAAATAAATACGAATTGGAGAAATAATTACGTTATTGAAGAGCTTCCTGGTACGCAAGACATTGGTATATTGTCGCGGAACATTTCACGGTCCAGTTTGTTTTTTGTGTACCTTACGTCGGGTAATAATACCAACACATAATAAAAATAACAAAAACAATGTAGAAAAGCAAATATTTAATTCTAGAGTCGATTAGCCTACAAAGTTAAATTACCGACCGCTTCATGCAGTTTTCGTATAATTATATAGTTGGTGTAGGTTTTGGTATACTCGTACGAGTAAATAGACGATGTACATAACATGTAGGTAGGTTAGGTAGGTAGGTAGGTTGGCTAGGTACATACGATGCTTATCAAATTATTTTCGTTACATCGAAAAGACGCTAATTTTCGGATATATCAGAGTGTGACTATTATCCAGAGGTTGGCTTATTACTATAGATATATGTATAATAAGGTGTAGGTTACAGGTACTCGTGCTTTTGTTATGTACATTTATCGTTGCCATGGAACTGATTTTACGCGTAATAAACGAACGGCGCGCGATAAATAAGAAAGTACATTCGGGCAAGTTTCTTGTTGAAAATGAATGAAAATCAACATGAACGCCTCGAGCCGCATGAATGTCAAGTAAGAAGAGGTGATAGATCGCCGGATTATCGTCCGCCGCCTTTGACGAGAATTTTACGTTTTTTGTGGAAATACAGATACGTTATCGGATTGGTGGCGTTAGTTGTAACGCTTTTCTTGGCATACTTGATCATCAGACTGCTGCTTTGGCTGGCGAAAATTCTCATACGTTGGATTATCGTGCTAATCAAACGCGGATATCTGTTCGACTATCCGGCTTTACCATCGATTATACGGAAAAGATTGAAAGCCGCCGATAAGAAGAAGATCGATCGCGGTAAAAAAGCCGCCAAAGATAAATTGGCTAAAAATCGTAAACGTACCGACAAGGCGCGCGCCGCCGGCCGCCAAGCCGCGTCGTCCAGAATTAAATCACGTAAATGCGGATGCAGCAATCTTCGAAAAAGAAAGCGAATTTACGTTTAATCGCGAGTATAACATTTTTTATAATAAAAAGTGTAAAATTTCAGAAACGTTATCATTTTTCACGAACGTTAGCGTCGTCACGACGATTCGTAATGATTCTGTGCCTGATGCTGCGGTGCAATTTCAAATGATAAAAATCGATCTCGCGATCTTGCCAATGTTGCGTTGTCACGTTCGCGCGTATCGCAGTGTTTTCTCCTGTGCCATGTCGAAGAACCTCTCGCATCGCACCACCCCGCTTAGTCATTATCATTCCCCCCTCTCGCCCCCTCTCGCTCTCTCGTGTCTTGAGCGCCCGCTTCTATAGCAAAGAAACTGAATGATAAACTACTTTCAGAGCCAGCGGTAATTTCATAACGAAAATAGATGGTATTTTTGTTTTATGCGACCAATATGGTACCTACCTTGGTCTGTGCGAGATGATTTTCTTCCAAGTATGAGTTAATTTAATGACACCTAATTCCTGGCTACTTACGACTTTGAGGGAATCACCGACGACGAGACACGATCATCCAATCGACCCACCTAACGTTATAATATTTCTCGTTTTCAAAATTATACGCCTAGTAATCAAATCGATATAGCTATATGCTAAAAATAATGTCGCATCTTTTTTATTATTTTATAGACCTATTATCATTACGAGAAGTAGATCGGATTCGAACAGAAAAAAACATTTTTTTTCAAGGTGTAACTGGCAAGATTTTAATAATTGGAAACTTTTCAAAGCTTCAAGTTCGGTATAAATTATGAAAAATTAAAAAAATCGAAAAAAGAAACAAAGTAGCTGCGAATTTTTAATATCGAAAAATGAATATGATTTCTTTTGAGAAAATTAAACAATAAGAAAGTCTACTGGCGAAATGGTTGAAGGAGAAACTTGAAAAATTAATCACTTTCTTTTAACGATTTTCGCAATAATTACGAAATGGCAAAAAATTAAAAATCATCTGGTTTTTCGCTCTGTTATTTAACTAGGTAGGTAGAGTTAAGAGGTAGGTAAATGTATTAGGTGTCATCTGCAGAAATGTTTTTAATTCATTGCCTAATTGTGTGGCAATGTAAATGTAGGAGTGGGCGGAGAGATATCAACGAAATCCATTTTGGGGTCCGGAAGGCCGTTACCAGGGCCGGCGATAGGTTGGGAGAGGCCCTGGGCAGCATTTATGCTTGGACCCCTTTATTTTT